>ML786867.1:652193-673651 GCA_009831015.1 Picea engelmannii | reverse complement strand
GGGGGGCGAAGTGCCCATAGTGATAATAGTGGAGGAAATTCAATGTAATATGGACTAGATCCATTATATTATTAAATAAGGCCCTTTATGGTAGTTAGATATATTAGTGTGAACACAATAAATGTAAGAGGACTTATTAGAAGATTCCACTTATAGATGGTTCCTCCTCTATAATGTTCTTAATTGGTTGGTATCACTATATAAATGGGTTCAAGTGATGTAATGGGAATTCAATAAGAATAAGTATTGTATTTGGATCAATATCTAATCATAACTCGAATGGATTAATCGTCGATTGAATTGGACTCAGAGAACCAGGTTATAGCTAGGGGTACCCCTCCATTGTCATTTTGTTGCTCGGAAAAGTGTTTGTTGGAGGATCTCAGGAACTAGGGTTTTGCTCAATGAGGCATAGTGCAATTTCTAAACAAGCGGTCAATTTTGAATAACACTATGTCATGAGATTTTGGGAAGTGTGGTCATGTGGGCCTTGGCAAAATAAATGCATAGGAGCTTAATAAACTCAGTTATTTTGCTTGGTTTGGATTTTATGCCCCCAGACAAAATTTCCAACATTTTCTTGAATGGCTTGAGGAGGAAAGTCGAAACTCATGATAAAACTCTAATTAAACCTCAGATGGATGAATCATCATATTCATTGGACTCTAAGCACCAATATACATCTAGGGGTACCCCACTGTCATTCCATTTCCCAGAAAATCATATTTTAGAGGATCTCATGAACTAGGTTTTTTTTTCAGTGAGGAACAGTCATGGTCTAGGTCTAGGCCTAGGTGTAGGTAAATGAAACACATGGAAAGGAAAAGAAAGGAAAGAAAAAAAAGGAAATGAAAGGCTAGGTAAGGTTAGACATTGAAAAACAAGACATGGAATGGCAAGGATAGGAAACACAAGTCAAGGAAAGGCAAGGCAAGGCAATCTAAGCCAATCTAAGCCAAGACAAGACAATACAACAAGGAAAGGAAAGGAAAGACAAGGCTAGGAAAGGCAAGGCAAGTATAGACATGGAAAGGTAATTTAAAACAAGGCAAGGCAAGGATAGACATGGAAAGGAAAGACAAAGAAAGGAAAGGCATGGAAAGTCAAGGAAAGGAAAGAAAAGACAAGGAAAGGAAAGGTAAGTTAAGGAAAGGAAAGGCTTGAAAAGTCAAGGAAAGGTAAATAAATCAAGGAAAGAAAATGAAAGTAAAATCTAGACATGGAAAGGAAAGGAAAAGCAAGGAATGGAAATACAAGGGAAGGCAAGGAAAGGAAAGGAAAAGAGAGTGTAGTATAGCTAGAGAGGTGATGGGGGGCGGGGGGCGAAGGGCCCATAGTGATAATAGTGGATTAAATCCAATGTAATATGGACTATATCCATTCTATTATTAAATAAGGCCCACTATGGTAGTTAGATATATTAGTGTGAACACAATAAATGTAAGAGGACTTATTAGAAGATTCCACTTATAGATGGTTCCTCCTCTATAATGTTCTTAATTGGTTGGTATCACTATATAAATGGGTTCAAGTGATTTAATTTGAATTCAATAAGAAGAAGTATTGTATTTGGATCAAAATCTTATTAGGAGGTTTCCCCCTCAAAGAGGAAATTGAACAGGAGAGGATCCCTTCCATAATAGGATCCATTGTATGTTGTTTCCCTTACCTAAGTGTTGGATATAATAAAGTGTATGTTTTATATATTGTTCTTGGGATATATTTTGGTGCTTTTGTATTCATGTCTTTAGTATTTAACTATTAGTATCATAGAACTTTTTTTCTGCAACAAAAAAGGGACAATTTGTTTTCTCTATTTTTGTATATTTTTTCAGGGAGACAAAAGAGGGTCGTAACACTCCATATCATTCATGTATTTTTTTTGTGCATAATTTGAAGAAATTGGTTGTAGAAATGAGTTCCTCTCATAAAAAAAAACAATTTCAAAAACAAAATCATCTGAAATGAAATTTGAGAAGTGAAGTTATCATCATTTTAAAATATGTTCTTTTTTAGGGTTTTTCCACAGATGATCGTGTGATTTTGTTGATTTTTGTAGCAACCGGGGCCAAATTTCCCAAAAAGTTTATAGATTTGAGTTCCTCTTTCCAAAATATCCCCTTTCAAAAAAACAATATCTGAATCGGAGCTCTGAAAGTGAATATATAACCAATTTAAAATCAACCATTTTCTAGGGTCTTTGTGATGGCGACAGGAGTACAGAGCTCATAACTTTTCACAGGGTGCTTAGATTGCTACTAGATTAGTTCCAATGGATAGACAATTTTAAGAGATTTCTTTTGGTATATTATATATGGTGTTTCCAATGGATATTCAATTCCTTAGGTAACTTCAACAACAGATTGAAGACCTCAAGATAGAATTTCACACAAGTTGTCAACATGCTCGGGCAAGTGCTCAGGAAATTGTTCAAGAAATCACACTTGCAAGGAAGGAGAGGTATATTATGCAAAAAATTAGGGACGAATATAATCAGGAAACATCTACTTGGTATCATTTTGAGGTCGAATGTGATAATTGGTATATGGATAGTTGTCATTTATGGGATGACAACCACTTCCATATTTTATTTGATGACTCTACTCCACCTCATGTAGAGTTCATCCTAGAGAGTAAACATGATCCTTATCTGCATATTCTTCTTCATTTTTATTATTCTCCAGTAGTAGTGGATGATTTTTTATTCTAGTTCTACATATTTTGATCTACATGACTAGTTTCGATATTTGGAGCATCATTTTCAATTGGCTATGGTGTTCTAATATCTTCAGTGTGTAGTTCACATGAGCACTTGGACAACGTACCTAGGTTTACAATGGTGGTTGGAATAATTCATCATGGTGGCTCACCTTCCTACATGGGACCATGGTTCTCCATCCTACTTCATCATTATTGTCCACACTTATTCATGGGACCCTGGTATATGGTTTTACACCCTCATAACAAGAGTTGGGGACAACGCTTTCATAAGGGGGATGGAATGTAGTATAGCTAGAGAGGTCATGGAGGGGGTTGAAGGGCCCACAGTGATAATAGTGAAGGACATTCAATGTAATGTGGACTAAGTCCACTATATTATTAAATAAGGCCCACTATGGTAGTTAGATATATTAGTGTGAACATAATAAATGTAAGAGGACTTATTAGAAGGTTCCTCCTATATAATGTTCTTAGGTGGTTGTAGCACTATATAAATGGGTTCAAGAAATGTAATGGAAATTCAAGAAGAATAAGTATTGTATTTGGAGCAGTATCGCATTAGGAGGTATCCCCCTCAAAGAGGCGAGTGAAAAAAATAGGATCCCTTCCATAATAGGATCTATTATATGGTGTTTCCCTACCCTAAGGGTTTTATATAATAAAGTTTTGGTTTTTTATATCGGTTCTATGGATATTTTGTGGTGATTTTATTTTTAGAACTTTGGGACTTAACAGCAACCCAAGCCAAGAAAATACAAGGCAAGGAAGGGCATGGCAAGCCTAGTAAAGAAAATGAAAAGCAAGGCTAGGCATGGAAAGGAAAGTCAAAGCAAGGCAAGGAAAGGAAAGGTATGGTAAGGAAAGAAAAGGAAAGGCAAGCTAAGCCAAGACAAGGCAAGGAAAGGCAAGGAAAGGATAGACATAGTTCCCTAAAAATAAAAAAAGAACCAAAAAATACATGAATACCATAACAACCATAGAATCAAGCCAAAATTTCAATTAATCATAATTCTGAAATATTTGTTCAATTATTCCCTTTACACATTAATATTTTTCTAATGCAATCATTTGTATCAGCTTTCTAGTGTGTATTACATTTGTTTGAAAATTTAGCACCTTGTAAGGAAAGGGAAGGAAAGACAAGGCAAGGCATGGAAAGACAAGGTAAGGCAAGGCAAGGCAAGGTAGGAAAAGACAAGGCAAGGCTAGGAAAGCAAGGAAAGCAAAGACAAGGCAAGGCTAGTCAAGCAAGGCAAGCAAAGGAAAGGAAAGGATAGAAATGGAAAGGCAAGTCAAAGTAAGGCAAGGAAAGGCAAGGCAAGGCAAGGAAAGGTAAGGAAAGGAAGCAAAGGCAAGGAAAATATAGGAAATAAAGTAAATAAAAATCAAGGAAAATATAGACATGTCAAGGAAAGTCAAAGCAAGGAAAGGCAAGGCATGTCATGGAAATACAAGGAAAGGAAAGCAAAGAAAGGTAAGGCAAGCAATGGCAAGGCAAGGCTAGCCAAGAAAGGCAAGAAAATGCAAGGAAAGGATATATATTTCAAGGAATAGCTAGACATGTCAAGGAAAGTCAAATCAAGGCAAGGCAAGACAAGGAAAGGCAAGGAAAGACAATGAAAGGCAAGGAAAGACAAGGCAAGGTAAGGTGAGGCAAGGCAAGAAAAGGCAAGGTAAGGCTAGGAAAGCAAGGAAAGAAAAGGAAAGGAAAGGCTTGACATATAAAGGAAAGGATAGACATAGAAAGGAAAGGTAAAGCAAGGAAAGGAATGGAAATACAAGGCAAGGCAAGGCAAGGTAAGGCAAGGCAAGGTAAGGCAGGGAAAGGTGAGAAAAGGAAAGGAAAGGCTAGGAAAGCAAGGAAATCAAAGTCAAGACAAGGTTAGACATGGTAAGGCAAGTCAAATAAAGGAAAGGCAAGGCAAGGCAAGGTAAGACAAGACAAGGCAAAGAAATGAAAGGAAAGGCAAGCCAAGCCAAGACAAGACAAGACAAGACAAGACAATGCAAGGAAAGGCAAGGCAAGGATAGACATAGTTCTGTAACAACAAAAATGAACCAAAAAATACAACAATACCATAACAACCATAAAATGAAGCCAAAATTTCAATCAATCATAAATCTGAAATATTTGTTCAACTATTCCTTTTACACATTAATAATTTTCCAATAGCATCATTTGTATCATTTTCCTAGTGCCTACTACATGTGTTTGACAATTTATCTCCTTGTAATATCCTAGTTTTGATTGTTTACATGTATTAAATAAGAATATGTAAATGTTGTAAATATGATATTATGGATTCCTATTGTGGAGTTCAAATCCAAGGCACAATGGTTAGGCATGTATGATGTAAATATACATATATGGACCATGTTTTAGGATTTTCATGGTGAATTAAAGATATGTGGGCCAGAATTTGGAAACCTCTATCATGGCTACCTATATCATGACTAATATTGTTGGGTGAGGATGCTACACATCTATTCTAGAGTAAGAAGTTGGAATCATTTTTTATATAGGAGTCTCAACAAGTGCTAGTGGAGGTATTCAACAAATTAATTACTCACTATCTAATATCATATTATTTCCTTCACTTCACAACAAACTATAAGAAAGAGTTTGAGTTTCAAAGGGTAGAGTGATAATGAAAATAAACATACAACTTCTTCCTATAGAAATATGAAACTTGTAAGTGGCTAGTTAAATTTGTATCGTATTAAAGTTAAAGTTACATGAGGAAAAGTCACAAGGGAAATATACAAATGTGTTGGGGAATTATAGTTTCACACTAATTTAAGGCAAGGAAAGGAAAGATAAGTCAAGGAAATACAAGGAAAGGCAAGGAAAGGAAAGATAATACAAGACAAGACATGACAAGTCAAGGAAAGGTATGGAAAGACAAGGCAAGACAATGCAAGGTCTAGTTCTAGGTATAGGTATAGGTATATGTCATGGGATAGGTCTAGTTCTAGGAAAGGAAGGAAAAGGCAAGGCATCACAAGACATGGAAAGGAAAGGCATGGTAAGAAATGCAAGGAAAGACATGGAAAGGAAAGGAAAGGAAAGGAGAGGCCCGATATGGCAAGGTAAGCGATAGACCATATTTCTGACTATCATTGGGTGGTGTACATACCTATGGTCATTCAAGTAGACCATCAGGATCACTTTTAATACTAATGTTTCCATTAACTTCTCGTGCTGAAAGTAAGGAAAGAGGTATTGTACCTTTGATGAGTTCTTACTAGGAAATTTTTATAGTTGGAGATTTGTACCAACAACCAAGTTTGTAAAGTGGTATATAGCTTCACCTGGTCTATAATATTGAAATACATAACCACCTTTCTTATGTATTCTTTCATCATGTGTTAGATATTCTCATTTAATAACCATCAACCCAATCAAAAATTCAATTCCTTCTGAGTTTGTTACTAAGAGAAAGAGGGTCTTCTTTCCCTTTAAGAAAAGTGCCAACCAATAGCCATTTCCCCATTCATTACCTTTTATGGAAACTGTTGCATATATGTTCCCTACAAAAAATGGAGTGACAACACGTGAGTCCACTAAATTATCAAAGCATAAAACATTGATATCATGTATTCAAAATTTAATAGAATATTCACCAAACCTAGTAGTATGACATCTCATACGTGATCATAATCTGCTGAAATATTTGATTGGTCCTCCTCCAACTGGGATAATTACATAGTTATACATTGACCAATGGTGATCCGTAAATGGTAGGCCTATGTATTTTCTATCTCACCAACATGGATACTTCTGTGGAATAAAAAAATTATAACCTTAGCTCTTTGGATTATGGGAAATTCTCGACCAATCAAGCCATAAGTCGAGTCGGAAAGATGTGGCAAGTTGGGTCGGAGGTAATGCAAGTCAACTAAGTCAAATTTACCCAAGTCAAATTTATCCAATTCAATTTTATCCAAGGAAATTGGACCAAGGGATGTATGTTGGTCGAATGAGGAAGGAAACTCCAACAACCGAGAAGCCAAGTAATGGAGGGTTTTTTTTTTTTTTTTTTCAGTACACACTTGCGTGCACACTAACCTAAGTCAAATTTATCCAAGTCGATTTTATCCAAGTAAATTCGACCAAGGGATGTATGTTGGTCGAATGAGGAAGGAAACTCCACCAACCAAGAAGCCAAGTATTGGAATTTTTTTTATTTTTTTTTTTATTAGGTTTTTCAGTACACACTTGCACGTGCACTAACCTTCTTAACAATGGGGGGTTTGAGACCCAGAGTTCATCCAGAGCGTGTCCAAAAAAAAACCTAAGCACCATCATATCAATCCTTGGTCCAGGCCAAGGAAGGTCTCATCCAATATGCAAAGAGGATTACAAAGACCATAAGGCCTTGTGTTGGGGATGGAGGATCAAACATAAATAACAATAATGTAAATGAAATTCATGTAACTCCTATCTGATAATATAACAAGGAATAATAATTAAAACAATATACGCACATGTGTTACTAATTCATAACAAACATAGGATAGAATTGAACTTCCATATCTTTATTACTAGACGTATTCCATCATATTAGAGATACATGTTGTGTTGAATAATTGATTTGAACAACCATAAGACTTCATCTCATTACTATATAAACAATGGGAATAGAATAATATGCACCTTACACTAAGATTTAATATTCAGATAGATACAATATGCAGGAGACTTCTCCATACAACCCGGGATTACAATAGGCTAACTCAGAGCTCTAGGATTGATGCATTCGGAAAATAATCAGCCTCCTTTCTGAGATAAGATCTTTCTTTTATATTTCTTTCTATTGGGGAGCATTTTCCTTCATTGTTTTGTTCCACTTGATTGTTTGATCTAATGGCCTTGTATGCTTGTGGTACATGTCAGGGATCCATGTAGGTTCTCTGCATCAAATGAAATCTTAACTTCCTAGCTAGATCATCTTCTAGCCACCCCACGCCTTCATCTGCCACTGGAAAAAATCATTCTAGGAGATATCCCAGTGATTCCTTTCTTTCTTCCAGCGAGCATCTTCTTGGTTTCTGGCGCGACTGAAAAAACTTGAATCGGTGTGATCAACTGAAAAAACTCAAACCGATGATCCCTTGACTACATTTAGACTTGGCATGCTACTTAAAAATACCTATTCTGATGCACACACTATGGAATTGTTTTGTGCATCTCCTTAGGCACTCACTAAAATATTGGATGAGTGTGAAAAACTTTTGTTTGTGCATGCATGAAAAAATGGACTCAAAACTTTGAGTGCCAACAGTCCCCCATAATTATTACCTGGCTCTTCCTCGATCCAATTGCTTCATAATCAAGAGGGAAAATTCGAAGGAAGATAAGATGATCCGGATTTATTTTCGACACGAAATGAGAGCGAAGATATAATAAAGAAATGCACAAAGATATCGYAGATATTCAATAATATAACATAAGTGTATMAAAGATGCAACCATAAACATGGATATACAGTAATACATGATTTCTATTAATGAAATAAATGTACAGAGATTGTAARAATACAGAGTGAAAGACTCGCTAGAATGGTGGCAGCTTATCTCTGAGAAGAGATGTGACGGCTACTCGCATTCACAAGAARATGATTACAATGAGKCTTTGAAGACCTTTTTACAATAAACRGGAATTCCAAAAACCCTAGGCATCCAAAAACCTAACCCTAGGAGATGAAGCACCAAAAGTCATGTGGACCCCATTTGGGTAAGTTAGTACATCAACTTCTCGGGGTCGTAACTTTTGCATACGATCTTTGTTTTAGGCGCATGATAGCCCGTTGGAAAGGTATCATCGAGGAGATACATTTTTTGGCCTCAATCATGACTTTGTATATCATTAAGAAGCTTTATCTCGAAAAAACTTCATTTAGTCCCTCAAAATGGCCCCAGAAGTTAAAAACTGTTAAAAATAGTAAATTACCAAAATTGCCAAAAAACTGTTTTGAACCAGTTGGAAAAGGTGGGTGGACACTGATATCCACCTTGATCAATCCTCCCTCCTTAGGAAGAAATGGTCTCCATTGCGTTGAGTGCCTGAGGGAGAGGAAAAATCATGTGTTGAATCTGCATCTTGGTGAGTTGTTTGCCTTGTTGGAGACGTCGCGTTGCTCAGTTTGTGGAAGTCTGTCATGAACCTGTTGAGGTTGATGTTGTTCAACAAGTTGAGATACATGAGGGGACAGTGTGCAAAAGGAATCTTTTTTCTTTGCTACAACCTCGTCAACCTACTTCTATTGGATATAAGGTGCTTAGGGCAAGGCTATATTGGTTGCAGTGTCCTTCTGTTCCCCTTTTGAAAAGATTGTGAAGAAGCTAAATTTTGCAGTATGAGATACTACCTTGCGGCACTGTTTAGGTGGAACATTAGTTGGAACTACCTCTGGTATTTTGTAGTGATGACCCCCCAAAATAACAATGACACTACAGGGTTGAGACTCATAAACAACATGGCATCTCCACATGTATGGTTCGCCCAAGAGGACATCATAGACATCTAGTGGGGAAACATCACATAATACCTCATCCTTGAAGGGTTGGATGATATAAGATAATTTACATTGTTGGCTAACATAGAGATCTCGTCCTTGGCGAAGCCACCCGATGTTGTATGGCTGCAGATGTGGTGTTGTCGACAATCCCAACTATTTGACAACCTCTACTGAGATGAGGTTCTTCTAGCTTCTGCTATCAACAATAAAATGCAGCGGGGTCCCCTTCACCCACATATGTGAATGAAAAAGGATCTCCCCCTCTTCAGGATCTATTGGTTCTTCTGGTTGAATTGTTGCGGTTGTGATAATAGCAGTGGGGTCTGCATCAATGATCTATCTTTTACCAGTATTTTCATAATCAGATTCTGAATCAGGGTTCGGATCCTTATCTTTGATCTCAGCCACCAATGACTATTTTGAGTGACATTTATAGGTGTTGTGTCAGGGGATTTTGTGGAAATCGTACCATTTTTCAGTGTCCTTCTTTGTCTTCCTGTGACCCTTCTTTTCCTGTGGCTTGGACTGGTTTTCGAGAGACTGTTTGTTAGGTCCATCTTTGTCATACTTTGGTTGTTGTAGATTTGCAGACCCAAACTCCCATTTGTTCCGGTGCTTAAATTTCTCCTCGATTTTAATAGCATATCGATAAGGAGCACTGAGTGATGAGATGTCCAAACAATCCATTTCAATTTGGATGTATCTGTGTAGAGCCCCATGATATTTCAGAACCAAATGTCATTAGGAGTCTTTGATACCCAACTTGGTGCACAAGGTATGGAAGGTATTGGTGAACTCCAGAACTTCTTGGCCCCTCTCTTGCCACAGTGTGTTCCATCTCATGTGGTCCATCTCATGTACTAGTCCTCATAGTTGCCAACAGGGTAATACTGTTCCTTTACCACATCCACAAAAAAACCCAAGTGGGCTCGGCCCCATATATTCCAGACTCCTCTGTGGAACTCTACTCCCAGTAAGTTTCCCACTAAATTTTGACATGGGGGAGATCTTTAAGGAGTGCGAAGGTGATATTTTCTCTATCAAAAAAATTGTGAACAGAGAGATAACCTTCTAGCAGGTTTAACCATTTGTCTAGGGATTCTACATCTATCTGTCCTTCAAATATAGGAATATCAAAATTAACTTGTACCTTGAAAGGTGAGGTGCCTCCAAAGTGGTTGTTTGATGAATATGTGCCCATTGTTATCGACAGGCATTGAAGGATGTGGGAAAAATTCTTCATAATTTCGTCCCTCTGTCAGGTGAGAGCTTGCTCAAGCAACAGATTGATAGGATCGTCTGCTCCATCATTTTTATTTTCTTCCACCATTGATGGTTTCTTGGGTGTGCAAGAGCGATTTTCCTCAAGAGAGACAAGCTCGAGACCCAACTTTCTATACTCGAACCTCGTTAGGGACATGCACTGAAAAATGATCAAGATCAGCCTGCTCTAATACCACTGATCCAGATTTATTTTCGGAACGAAATGAGTGCGGAGATATAATAAAGAAATGCACAGAGATATCGCAGATATTCAGTAATATAACAGAAGTGTAAAGAAGTGTATCATAGATGTAACCATAAACATATAGATACAATAATACATGATTTCTATTAATGAAAGAAATGTATAGAGACTGTAAAAATACAAAGTGAAATACTTGCTATAATGGTGGCATCTTATCTCTGAGAAGAGATGTGACGGCTACTCGCATTCGCAAGAAGATGATTACAATGAGGATCTGAAGGCCTTTTTACAATAAACAGGAATTATAAAAACCCTATGCATCCAAAAACCTAACCCTAGGAGATGAATCGCCAAAAGTCATGTGGGCCCCGTTTGGGTAAGTTAGTACATCAACTTCCCAGGGTTGTAACTTTTGCATATGATCTCCGTTTTAGGTGCATTATAGCTTGATGGAAAGTATCATCAAGGAGATTCATTTTGGGGCCTCAATCATGCCTTTGGTTATCATTGAGAATATCGATCACGAAAAACCTTCATTTAGGCCCTCAAAATGGCCCCGGAAGTTAAAAACTACTAAAAATGGTAAATTACCAAAATTGCTAGAAAATTGTTTTTAGCCGGATAGAAAAGGTGGGTGACCACCAATATCCACCTAGATCATAAGATCATTATTGCATAGGACAATTGTGATTGTGAAAAATTACTTGAGTTTGGACATTTGTTGGTGCCTGCAGTGAACTACGGCTGAGAAGCGCATCTCCCTTAAGAGAGAGCATCATTTGTGTCTCATTGTGTTGTTCTGGGGAAACCAAGCCAAGAAGGAAGTCTTGGTTGATAGAATTGTGGGGGTCATGGAAGTGGTTATAGGATGTGATGGTAGGGATAGAATGAATGGGAGGACTAAGAATAAATTGACCCAACTTGTTTGGTCCTGGGGAAGTAGTGGTTCAAATGGTGGTAAAGAGGGTGTTGGGAGATTCTATGGGGAGGCTCATGTCTGAATACCAAAGGAGATGAAGCATGGTTTAGAAGCAGACATCGATGGGTGTAGGAGGAAGTGGGGCATCTATGAGAGAAAGAGACTGAGTGTTCAAAAAGAGAGGGTTTGAAAGTATGAGATAGGCAAGGACCGGGGTTGGGTTAAGCAGAGTAAGATATATAAAGAAAGAGGTAATGGAGGGAAAAGGATCTTATGGGAATTCTCAATTGATATGATGATAAAAAATAGATGAACATTCAACTAAGGCATGCCATGAGAGCATAGCTAGGGAAGCTCAATGATAAGCTTTTAGAGAAAGGTGAGGGTTGGGGGTTGAAGCTATAGGATATATATAGGATTGATAGGGAGAGACTAAATTGGGGAGGGGCAGGAAGGTAAGAAAGGAAAGTAGAAATAATTACAAAATTGTAGTGGACAAGCAGATAAAAAAAATTATATTAGTCATACTATAGGGGGTTATTGGAGAATGTGATGCTAGATATTTACTTGGTGCATAATCCAATGTCCCATTTAGGACTATTGGCCTTTTAAGGAATGGAAGTGGTAAGAAAGTGGATCAATAACTACATGACCTGTGTTGAATAGGCATGCCTCAACACATCAACAAGTACACCTCATCAATTTTCATTCTTGATGATCTTCCTTCAGCTGTCACTGGAAGGATCTCCCCTGCGAAGCTGAAATGCTTATCTGTCAAAAATAAACTTAAATTTATGTTGACTAAGAACTGTGAAAAACATTGTACAATCTATATTAATATTATTGTAGTGCTCTGTAAATTCTAACTACAAGACTAAATGGCAGTTAACCCTTGATGGTCGTAGTACACTTTAAACATGCTACCATTAATGAGATCTTTGAGTGGTTGTCCTTATAGATTTTCCATATTGGTGGCACTTGCTTCAGTGATGTATACTAGGTGAAATGATCCTAACCAGTGCATATGTAACTTATCGGGATGCTAGGAATATGTTTTTTCATATAAGAGAACTAAATATCTCGACTGCAAGATTTTCTAGCGAATGTTACAGTCGTGTTCGAACTTCTATCTTTATTTTTCCTCTAATTGGATGAATCCTGCCATTACACGGTCTTCCTAAAGTTCCATAAGCTCGTTCAGTATATGCTGGAGGGATTGATCATTGGTCATATGAGTCGTGAGTGTGACTCATAGGCTCAGAACCACAAATTCTAATGGCATGACCTCCTCCTTCCCATAGACTAATATGAAAGGTGTGTGCTTAGTCATCTTTTTCCATGTGGTTCGGTAAGCCCATAAAACTATGAGGATATGTTGATCCCAATATTCACAGTACACATTACAAACTTTGGTCAAGGCATGTTCAAAAATTTTATTGAAATATTCAACCGTACCATTAGCTTGAGGATGATATGGAGTGCTCTTATGGCGATAGATCGTGAACTCCTGAGTGAGTTGTTGGATGGTCTCGTTCAGAAAGTGTAAGCCTTGTTCACTCATCAATATCTGTGGACATCCAAATCAGGTGATAATATTGTCAAAAATGAAGTGTTCCATAGTCTTGGTTGTACAATCCTCGACTAGCACGGATTCATCACATCTTGTTAGATATTTTTTGGCAGTGATAATGTAGTGTGTGCCAATGCAACATGTGGGTGGATTGATAGTTCCAACAAAGTCTATGGCCCATTTTTTGAAGGGTTCAAGTGAAGTCACTAGGAAGAAGGGGATCTCATCTCTTAGGTATGTCTTTCCCACTTGTTTGCATACATCACAACACTTGTTGTAGTCCTTAAAATCAGTGAAGAGAGAGGACCACCAGAGTCTAGCACATAGAACCTTGTGTGTAGTGGCCTTGTCGGTGTTATGGCCCCTAGAAATTCCTTTGTGTGCCTCATATATCATGGAATCATTTTCATGTACCAAATCACAACGACATAGGTTTCCATCCACACCCAACCTATACAACTTCCTGAAAATCAACAAGTAATCATCACTACAGGTCACTAGTTGGCGATGTTGTGCAGGATTATATTCCCTAGGAGCTTATCAAAAATAAGGAATTCATCTATTTCGGAAATTTTATCTAGAATGGCTTCAATGCGGAAGATTTTTTCATCAGAAAGATCATCGTCGATGTTGTTAATATCCTCCCCCATCTCAATGCGCAATAGATTATCCAACCCCACATTTTGTTTTCTTGGTTTTACCACAACCTCAAAGTCAAATTCCTGAAACAAAAGCAACCACCAACAGATGCATCCACCCAACATTGGTTTGTTAACTAAACACTTGAGGGTGGAATGATCAGTGAATAATTTTAAGACAGACCCCAACAAGTAGTGGTGGAATTTTTGCAAGCATATATCATAGCCTGGCCTTCTTGCTCGATGGTAGTATAATTCCACTCAACATCAAATAACTTTAAGTTGGAAAAGTAGAATGGATGATTGATATTGTCTTCCCTTTTTTAGGAAAAAATGGCACCCAACATGATGGATGAAGCATCAACATGAACATGGAATATCTTGGACCAATCCGGAAAAATCAACATAGGTGCAGTAACTAGGTTTTCCTTCAGGGTATCAAAAGCTTGTTGGAATTCTTATGTCCATTCATATTTAATATATTTACACAACAAGATTTCTAATTGGACCATGATTTTACCATAAATCTGGATGAATGTCTGTAGTATCTGGTATGTCCCAATGTTTCACGCATCCCCTGAACAGAAGTAGGGTCCACCATATGTAGGATGGCAGCAATCTTAATCGGGTCGACTAGAAAGTCGTCTTTACACATGACATGGAAAATAAATATACCAAAGGGAGTACAAACGATTCACTTCTTCAAATTCAAAGAGATATGCAGTTGGTGGCATCAATCGAGCATTAGTCAGAGAGCTTGTATATGGCCTTTTACTAGACTAAACATAGTTTAATCGTCCAAGTATACCTCCAGAAACGTATGGATAAACTCCTTGAACGTTGCTACCACTATCCGAGAAAATATTGTGGGGAAATTTTTAAATCCAAAGGGAATGATTGTATATGAAAAGGACCCCCATTTGGTTGCAAAGGTGTTTTTGTCTTGATCTTCCTCTATGATCTGAACTTGATGATATCTGAAAAAACCATCTGTGAAGGAGTAGGCTTATATACCTCCAACATTCTCCAACACCTCATCTATAAATGGAGTTGGGAAAGGGTCATGGACATAGGATACATTGAGGCTCCACAAATCAACGCATATCTGAATTTCCCATGTCTTTTTCAGTTGAATGACCATGGGACTGATCTAGTCAAATTCTTCTCCAGGGAAAATGATCCCAGTATTCAATCATGAAATATATCTCCTTTCGCACTTTTTCTTTGTATATAGGATTTAGAAGATAGGTTATTCTCTTGAATGGCTTGGCATTGAATTTAAGTGTGATATTCATAGCTCCTAAGGATCTCTCAATGACCTTCATCTCATAAAAACTTCAAGGAAATAAGTATCCATACTCTTTCAGGAGGTCAACCACCTGGGTGATGGTCTCCTTGTCCCAGTAATCCCTAATAATGGCCATATTTGGTGCTTACTTTGTCCCAATATTATGTTTCTTAGTCTTGATAGGGCCATTATAATCTGGCACAGTTGTCTCGACCACCCTTCCTTATAGATTGTGTTCTCCTTCACACTCTCGGATCGGGACGCCACGAGGTTCGTCATTGTCAATGTTGTCTGTATCAATATTCCAGCAATGGATTACTTCTTTCATCTTGGCCACCGACTTGTGATATGATCAGAACACCAGTGGACTAGAATATTTTGGTTGTCTATGAAAAATAAAGTCCTTAGCCCGACCAAGAGCTTTGCTGAGAACTAGAGTGTCTGAAGTGAATTGGAATGTCAAAAGGAACTGGGAAGTCATATGGGTCCACTCACTTGTTTGCCTCCAGATTTATTCCTGAATGCACTAGCTATGAGGGACCATATCCATGGTATGGATAAACCAATGGAGCCATTGGGATTGAGGGATATTCTTAGAAAATCTAGTGCAGTTCTCAAAAGGAGATGTGTTCCTAAGGATCCTCAGTACCCTTATATCGGTTGGCTAGTTCAAAGTTGGCAATGGGTTGGAAGCGCACCTGTATGAACTTGGTTGGATGCTCACAGTTATGAATATTTAGATGATGATTCTCCCACCACCATGTCAGGGTCCCATGAACCATGACATCCATGTCTTGGAGCCTTCGCTTCGTGGGGACGGTCTTCTCAATTTGGACCAGGAATGTCTCCATTGGCCCAATACCATCAAACCACGGGGCATCAGAAATTTCTAAACCTATCCATCGCACTACCTTTGTGATTCATGCGCACCACCTTGATGATACCTCATACAACTTAGTCTTCCATCTATCCAAGGCACCTTCAAAATCTGTATCATATGACTTAACATTCCTCCAACTTAATTCTTTGTCTATGATGGAGTTTATGTATCCCTCCCTACACCCTGTTACCTTGTAAATATTTTCAATTATTGATCTTTGTGCATCCTTGTCGAAGGGCTCATTGTAGTAGTCACCTCTATATAGATCTAATGGCATGACCACGCGCAAGGTGTCATTCTCAAATGATATTTGGCGCTTTTTCAAATTCAACACCACATTCTTATCAAAATCCTAGTCGATTCCTAGCAATGAAGGGTAGGGATATGAGTCATCCATGATTTCAATGACTTCGAATTCGACCTTTTTTTTTACTCCTTCTATATTCACCTCAACCTTCTCGAGTCAGTCAATGGGGTATATCTTGTACTAGTTGGCTAATTGAAGCTAAATGGGTAACCAAACCAACTTCGGTTTCCCCATCACTTCCCAGGATTTCTTGGGTAAAATTTTCACATTGGATCCTATATCTGACATGAATCCATCCATATCATACCCACCAAACCCTATTTTCATTTAAAACTCTTAGACCGTACACTTTTTCTTGTTGACCTTGCAGACATCCCTTTCTGGCAGCGAAGTTACAATGGTGTTCACCTCTCCTTGTTCTTTCATGTAAGAAATTAACATATGAGTCAACATACTCACAGCTTTTGGATCTCTGAGAAAACACAAATAGTAGTGAAAGAAGGTATTGACTTGATATTTTGATTATGCCATGCGACCGAGGTTGCGCATGGCTTCTACATGCGTTGTGCATTACAACTCTTCTTGGTGTTGTTCATACGCTTCCTTCTTAATGTGTCGCAACATAGTCTGTATGATTTCTTCTTCTGTTGATCTTTAGGTGGTGCATTTGATTTCTTCACACACACGAGCTTCCTCCAAATATCTTTGTGTCATGCGTATTTACTTCCTCTAGTGAGCTCTATGTCACCCTCTGCACTTCTTTGCGGATATGTGCTTCTTCTAGTGACCTATGAGTTTCCCTCTAAACTTCCTCTTGGACATGTGCCTCTTCAAGAGACCTTTAATTCACGCGTTGAAGCTCCTCGCTCGCTCATTTTTCCTCCAAGTCTCTTTGTGCATCGTGTAGAAATTGCTTCTGTTGAGCCACATCAACTTAGGAGGGGGATGGGAGGCCTTCCTAATCTTTCCCTCTACTTTTTGACCCAAACCTTCTTCATGATCGAACTCTTCCCCTATCTTCTCCCAACCATGTGTTACAACGCATAAATTCACTTCCTCATTCTTCTTTTAATTTTTGTGCATCTCGGCGTGTACCATGTTATAGTTACCCTTCTTTTCCTCCCACTTTTTCAGCAAGTCTAGACAATCCTTGGTTACGTGTTCGCAACTATAATAGTATGTGCACAACTAGCGTAGCTTAGTGCATAATTGTGAGAGATGACCAATCTCACCAAATTTGAAACATGTGGGGGCGTTGTCACCTCATTCACCATATCCTCATCCACAGTCACGTCCATACCCACCTCAAGGTCCTCCTTGATATATGCCTCTATTGTTTCCACCATTCTCACCACCCTTTTGTTCCTTTGGTACCTAAAATTCATCTCGGGAATTATCTTACATCATTTGGAGGGAGAGGTAGCTATTGATATCGTGGTCGATAGACTTATAAAGTTCACATAAGGGGGTGTGATCCGTTGCTTGATACTTCTATAAGGTGCGGCAGCGGGGAAGCACATGAACCCATTGTCATCATATTTCACACCATTTCGATTGTTGAGATGGAAATGCACTCAATGCGCATGTTGCCACATAATTTGGAAGGATTGGGAACTCGTCTTGTCGATGCCCTTCTAAGTGGCATGTAGTGCACCACACATGTTCATGCATGACTTTATCCTTGTCCATATCTTGCAACTGTATTTTTAGGATAGCTACTTGTGAATTAACCTATGCCAACCTAGCTGATGTTTCTTTACCTCTGGGTGTGGCTTCCAGGTGCATCGCAATATTGAGTGCCTTGTCCTGAGTCGTCACCTTTTTCTAGGTGAGCGAGACTAGAATATGGGGGAGAAAACTCGGAATGAACCATTGTTTGTGCTAAAAATCCTAGATATAGAACGTCGGTGCATCTAACAATATTTTGAACCATTAGTCATAATCCCAAACTCTTGCTCTTTCTTTCTACTTGATTTCCTTGATTTCGATAATGCATTGGGACACTAACTTTGACTTCTAAAATTCCTAAAGCAGATCTTGTGTTATCTCAGCCAAGGACCTCGCTTGTCGTGATTGCAATAGCATTATATTTCATGTACCATGTCAGGGCTCGATCCCTGAACGTACTCTCTAGTTACGCAATCTTAGTCACCTCGTCTATAAATGTCTTTATAGACTAGATTGCTTTGCAAGTGAACCAATGTTTCTCAAGATCATCCTTACCCATTCCATGGAACATGGGAAATATTATCATACTATATCAATTGGCCATCTTGGGACCAGTTTTAGTTCGACTCTTCTGACTTCTATTGTCTGTATCCTTCCACACTACTATCACTTGGGGTAAAGTATTGTTGCCTTCACCTTATCCTTCACTTGTGTCATCAGTTCTTTCCTCTTATTCTCTTTATTCAACTTCAAACTCTTCATTATTTCCTATTTGTTCTTCTTGATTAAAAATGTGCAAGGGGTGTGGAACAAATGGGGGGTAATACCATATTCTCCTAAATTTTCTTGTGAACGGACCCAAAGATCCATCTAGTTGCAGTCACGCAAGACAATCCAATATTATCAGTTTGTCTCACCCACCACTCGGGGAGCCTCTATCTTCCTTCACTTATGGCGCACCCACATTCTGCGCCTTATCCTCTTGATCTGACTACGCACCACCAACATTCGCTCCTACCCCTGGGTCGATCCATGCACTGCCACGGTGCAATTCATCTCCTGGTCTGATCTACGCATTGCCACCTTGTGTAGATTCGGTTTCTCCACTCAGCATGCGACCTCTCTATGCACTACTCATTCAAATGCTCATCGTACCTCCACTACACTGAGAGCCAAACTCTTGTATGATTGGCTCCCCACCATACCACATGTTTGGCCCTTCATTTTTTGGATAAGGAATAGCACAAGTTTTGACTGAGTATGAGTTGCGCAAGCTTCAGAAGAAGCTGGACATCAAAGCAATAAAGAGCAACAGAAACCAGTTGTGAAAGACAGCTCAACGCCAGCTAAGAAAAAATGGTTGCAATAGAACAAGAAAGTATGCAAGATGAGATAGAAGACACAACCTAGATTATATATAGGGATGAACATGATTGTAAAAGGGTTAGATATAGGTTCAAATGAATTGTGATCGAGTTTATCCTAATATTTCCCTCTCTATTAGGTTGTTGTCAGCCGAGTCAAGAAAAGGTATGAGTTTGTAATGTAGTTTGTATGCCTTTTGAGAGTTAGAGCTCTGCGACATGAGTCCAGAGCCAAGAGTCTATAATAGAGCACTATTGTATGGTTCTAAGATTGTAAATGAAGGAAGATTCTAAAGATAATATAAATAAGGACCTAAATTTTCAAAATATGATATGTCTTCTTATGTTTTATAAGTTCCTCATGATGGTTCTGCATTTAAATTCTTTTTTGCAACATAAGTAGGTTTGATTCTTACATACATAAGATTCAGATATGTTCAATAGTTAGATGTCTTGTGCAAGATCAGGATGAGTCTCGAAGGTTCTTTGAATCCTCCTAAGTATTTTCGTTACCCTTCCCTATCCATTTGTCTCAGCAGTGCTTCGAGTGATACTTCTTCTCTTCGGAGAAGATGAAAATTCCAGCGCTCTAGACTACTCGGTGCCTTTTGTTGGTAACCTGAGAAGGACCCTAGTCTGATCAAACTTGCGCCAACAAAATGGTTTTGTTGTCGAGATCTACGTTAAAAGGGAACCTATAGGGAATATGCTTCCGCAGATTCATAGATCTAGCATTGACCAATGGTGGGAAATAAATTTTGACGCCTTCATATGGAAAGAAGCGGAACTGAGGGGAAAATCGGTGGAATATACTCATGAAACAGTCTTTTACTTAGAAATATCGAGTGACCAGTACGAGATTTTCTAGTTTAAGTTCCTAGAAGAACTTTTACATTGGATAAAAAGGCTCCAAGAAGCTCCAGAGTTCTAAGAACGAGTCAAGAGGATCTATACGTGGGACACAGAAAATATTGCATCACTCCATCGGTTGGATTTTCCACTCACACGAATGGTTGATTTCTGGGTCAGTACCACATTAGAAGGATATATTATCAATTTTTCATTTGAGAACCACCAATTGTTTTCACGCGTAGATGCGATTTTCAAGAAAGACGCAAGGGGAAGACTGCTGAGAGAGATCACCCTGTGGATTAAATTTTTCTTGATGGAAGAGGGGATTTTGACTATGTCCCTGACTGATATGGCAGCATAAACACCCTCTCTTGGGGTAGGGTAAGGCTGGGGTAGAGTCGTGCCCTGAGAGAGGGGAAGGGTTCTTTGAAAAATGGGGGGCGAAACAGCAATAAATGGACTCCAGAGATGAGCAAGCCTTGAAGAGAGTCGCCATAGTTGAGAAGTGATGGCACAGCAAAATCAAGAAAGCAGCAAGACAGTCTGAAAAGTTGAGGAAAGAAGTTAGATCAAGATAAGTAGAGGAAAGATTTGTGGAAGATGAGACGACAGGAAAGACTGGGTCGTCAAAGTTTAAGTGAGAGAGAAGAGTAGAGATAAAGAAGTTCCCGGGAGGTTGGACAATAAGGAGAAGGTGTAGACGTAAGAGAGGAATAAGTTGACATGAATCTTGAAGAAGAAAGAGAAGATTCAGCGCCGATGATAGGAGAGATCGGGAATCTGGCTGAGGAGATCATTCTAGTGGAAGAAAATGAGACCCTCTAGATCAAAGAAAACCGCCCCAAAGCTAGTGGACCCAGCCCCGAATCGCCCATACTCCAAGTGTATTCTATACAAGTGGTAAGTTCAATACTACCTTTGTTGGTTGTGGAGCCTGATTATCTTCCTGATTCAAAGGTCCTTGTTTTCAGCCGTGTTTATACCCCATGAAGTATTTACACCCCAGAAGTATGTACATTCTTCCACGCAGGGGAGTGCAGAGGGGGTACCCCCTCTCTGGGGTCCGGGGGGTCCATCCCCCCGGCTGGGGGGTCTAGGGGAAAGCGGGGCCCCAGCGGTAGCGTCCCCCGATGGGGGTTCAGGGGCGAAGCCCCCGAAGCAAAAATTGCCTTATAAAAGTATATTGTAATTTCATTGTAAATATGGACCGTTCATTATAAGGTCGCAGATCTAACGGTAGAGATTATGTTAGGGTTTTTTCC
>ML786867.1:619539-639335 GCA_009831015.1 Picea engelmannii | reverse complement strand
GTAAGGAAGCAGTATGGTTACAAAGATTGTGTTCAGGTATTGGGTTGGTACAAGAAGCTGTAAGGATAGAGTGTGACAGTCAGAGTGCAATTTTCTTGGCGAAGAACCCTGCTTATCATTCAAAGACAAATCACATTGATGTTTAATATCACTTTGTGAGAGACATGATTGAAGAAAAGAAAGTATCATTGATGAAGGCGGACACTTTGAAGAATGTTGCAGATTCATTAACAAAATCTGTGAGCACTAAGAAGTTCTCTTGGTATAGAGGATCCATGGGCATTGTTTCCCTGGATTGTTGACTATGTAACCCTGTAACCCCTTGTGTGCAAAGAAAACAACAAGTGGGAGAATGTTGGGTATGTGTTATATTCTTTGCACGAGCAGTAGTGTTTGAGTGCCTATGTCGGGTGCACAGGGGGGTTAGAGGGGGGGCTGCTAGGCCCCCCCTCGGGGGGTACAGGGGGGCAGAGCCCCCCTTTGCGGGGGTTCGGGGGCAGCGCCCTCGAAATTTTTTTTTTCGGGCCGACATATTTCCGGGACCACATGATATTAGGTGGTTTTTCGGCACATGGTTTTTTGCCGATGGTTTTCTATTTCCGGTTAAGGAATTAGGGTTTTGGACTAATCCAGGTCATTGGGTTAGGGTTTTGGATGCCGCTGGCTCCTATATGTATATTGTATTGTAAACAATGTAAAACAATGTATGAATATAATATATGTTGGTTTTCCCGGTTTGGGTTTCCAGGTGAAAAATCTATGTGTAATGTTTGTATTTTCCATTGTATCTTTTCTGCTCTTTTCTGAATATCAGTTTGTAGTAGATATTGTACAAGGTTAGAATTTACACACATCCCCTCACCGGTGAAGGTTGAGGGTTCCCAAGAAAGAAGAACGTAGGAAGCAAATGCACCAAAATGGAAGGAGATACCAAAGGTTCAGAAGGAATCATTATCAACACCCAGGTAGAGTGTGACATCTGCGCAAGAACAAATGGAGTGGGTTCATAATCCTCAGCAATGTTCAGAGCTGATGCAACTATGCATAGCTAGGACAAAGGTTCTGACTCTCTTTCCCTCAACACTAAGAGTGAGGATCACACAAAGACCATCAACAGAGGAAGAGGTAGAGACCCGCTCATAGCATTCAATGTCTAGTGGACTTCCATTGAAGACACTAGCACCCAGAGAGGCATCCCCTTCATCCATTGATATGGTACAGTGGTCGGTGACACACTTATTTGGACTGATCAGAGCATCAAATGATCAATTAGAGAAAAGGCTCCAGTAGGCCAAGAGGTCTGTCGAGGTCGAAAGGGAGGAAGTGCTCCTTGTGAAAGCATGCAGAATACAAGAAGTGCACAAAAAAATACAAGTTGAGCACAAAATGGAAAGAGTGCAGGAAAATATTGTTGAAGCCTGGCTAGAGATTTGGAAGGTTGCACCTGAACTTCCTGAAGCTAGAAATGCAGGCGAGCCAGAGCATCAAATAGAGCTTCTCCAAGCAGCATGGACACAACTCATCACTCGCGTTGAGCATTTGTAAGTATAGTTGAGATGGACTCAACAAGAAGTAGAGAAGAAGCCTCAGAAGTTGCAAGAGAAGATGCAAAAGATAGTGTTGGAAGGCAATAATGATCGAGCAGCACTACATAAATACATAGTGGAATGCACAAAGGTCTTCGGGGAAGTTAGTGATTGGATGGGCATCATCGCTCGACGTAACTAGGTATTGAAGGAGGTGCGCACCAAGATCTAGGTGTTGAATGAAGAAGTTGCAACCACGATGGATCCAATGGAGTAACAACATAAGTTTGACCAAATCCAACAGGAGGACAATGAATTGAACACCCTCTTTAAGGCACAATCTATAGAAAAGAAAGAGTTGCAGGAATTCTAACCTGTCATTCAGACAGTATACATGCAGATGCATCAAGTTGATTCAACAGTGGATTCCAAGTGGAACTTGTTGGTCGCGTCCAAGCCAAAGGGGTGTAGTACAGAGGCGACCCAATAGTTTGTGGCAGAGGCATCACTCCTTACCATGAAATGGAAGGATAAAGTTGGAAAATTTCAAAGAGTGAGGGAGCAAGCCTTGGAGTTCGTCCCAGAGTTGGGCACTTTGTTTGAAGAGGCAAAAGAAGAGAAAGAACAAACATAAGATCATAAGGAACAAGAAAAGGAGGACAAGAGAAAACAACAGATGCTCTTGGAATCTACGAAAGAACCAAGCACTTGACTCGAGGGTGAGTCAAGGGTTGTGGTTGAAGCCTGTTGGGCCCTTAATTTTTGGGATAAGGAATAGCGCAAGTTTTGACTGATTATGAGTTGCGCAAGATTTAGAAGAAGTTGGACAGCAGACCAAGAAAGAGCATCATAAATCAGTTGTGAAAGACAATGCAACGCCAGCTAAGAAAAAATGGTTGCAACAGAAAAATAAAGCATGCAAGTCAAGACAAAAGACACAACCTAGCTTATATATAGGGATGAACATGATTGTAAAAGGGTTAGATATAGGTTAAGATTAATTGTGATCGAGTTCAGCCTAATCTTTCCCTCTCTATTAGGTTGTTTTTAGTCAGGTCAAGAAAAGGTCTGAGTCTGTAATGTAGTATGTATGCCTTTTGAGAGTTAGAGCTCTATGACATGAGTCCAAAGCCAAGAGTATATAATAGAGAACTATTGTATGGTTCTGAGATTGTAAATGAAGGAATATTCTGAAGATAATATAAATAAGGACCTAAATTTTCAAAATATGTTATGTCTTCTTGTGTTTTACTCATGCATTACAATATTTATTTATGGTTTATAAGTTCCTCATGATGGTTCTATGTTTAAATGATTTTCTGCAACATAAGTAGGTTAGATTCGTGCATACATAAGATTCATATATGTTCGATAGGTATATGTATTATGAAAGATCAATATGAGTCCCAAAGGTTTTGTGAATCCTACCAAGTATTTTCCTTACCCTTCCCTATCCATTTGTCTCAGCAGCACTTCGGGTGAGACTTCTTCTCTTCAGAGGAGATGAAAATGTCAGCACTCTAGACTACTCGGTGCCTTTTGTTGGTAACTTAAGAAGGACCCTGGTCTGATCTACACACTTCCACCTTGCGTAGATTCAGTTTCTCCACTTAGCATGTGACTTCTTTGTGCACTACTCATTGGGATGCTCAATGTACCTCCACTACACCGAGAGCCAAAATCTTGTATGATTGGTGCCCCACCATACCACACAACAACTTATATTCTTGTTAGTGCATAAGCATGTGATGATTCCTCTTCCGACTCCACTAGTACACCATAAATTTTCATTTGCACACCATACATGTGCACTCTTCCTCTTCTCAAGGTTGTGACATACCACAATAGCCAAAGGGTATAGGATTCATCACCTAGGCCTTCACTACAACTACTGTCACTATTGGTATCTTTGATTCCAAGCCTCTTCACAGGCATGTCCTTGCATGTGCTCCACTCTGACACAACATCCTCTCCCACACCATTTCCTAGTGTGAGCTTCCTCTTCATTATGGGACCAACACCTTGTTGTGCACCCTCGGCTAACTCTTCTCTACTCTTCCACTCATATTTCTCCCTCATCTCATCTCTTCTGGCATATCTTTCGACTATTTTTCTTCTCTACTCTTATGGGTCCATTCCAGTCCTCACCTCATCTCAACAACTTCTTGGATCCTCCACATTGGATCCATACTCTGGTTCTTTTCCCCCCACCTTTTCCCAAAACCCCCCCAAGCGCTAGGGGGTTTACTCATCCATCCTATCAAGATCCATGTACATCATTTTTTTTTCTACAAAAAAAATCTTTATCTAAAGGGGGATCTCTTCTAACATCCTTTTTCTTGAACCTTCTTCAAACTTTTTTCAACCTCGCTGAAAGAATCACTATATTCTATAGAAAACTCAACAATGTAGCCTTCCTTTACTCAAGGAAATGAGAAATCAATGGCTCGAACAACTTGTTATCCAATTCCTTTAGACTATAAATCTTGGTAATCCCATACTATTGGATTTGATGGTAACATCATCGAATTAACTTACACTTGTCTTTTTAACCATTCATGCAAAAAACATGGAACTTCTATGAAAAATAGTTCATGTAGATCAGAGTAAATATATCTACCTTTCAATTCTTTCATGTTCACCCGCAATCCTTTCATCTCTCAAAGGAAAAAAAAATTCTCCTTCACTTTTATCCAGTCTTTAATCTCCTCCCTATATGGACACCACCACATTTCTCTTTTCCTCCATCAATCTCCACGAAACTTCAGGTCTTGGCAATGGAACCATTTGTTGGTGTTGTGCAGTGTCACTATTTCAGTACATGCTTGCATGTGCACAGACCTTATTAACACTGGGGGGTTTGAGACCCAAGGTTCACTCAAATCATGTCCAAAAAAATCCCCTAAGAACTAGTATATTAATCCTCGTTCAAGGATGAGGAAGGTCTCACCGGAGATGCAAAGAGGATCACAAAGACTATAAGGTCTTGTGTCGAGGATGGAGGATCAAACATAAATAAAATTACTGTGAATGGAATCCATGTAAATCATATATGATAATATAACAATGAATAACAATTAAAATAATGTACTCATCATTGTTACTCATTTATAAAAAAACACGGGATAGAACAGAACTGCCATATATTTATTACTGGATGTATTCCATCATATTAGAGATATGAATTGTGTTGAATAACTGAGTTGAATAGTAGTAATACTTCATATTATTACTATATAAACAATGGGAATACAAAAGTATGTGCCTTGTGTTGATAGTATGGTAGCTTCGAGAGGTATTAACCTCCATTGTGACCTTTGACAATATTAGAATATTCTGGAAGAAAGAAAAGAAGTGAACATAACACTAGAAGAGATGTCGACTGAGAGAGATAATTAATATGAATTAATTAGTACCCAAAATGAGAATTCGGCCCAGACAGTCTTCCAGAATTAATATTAATACAGGGCGCCAATTCTCATTTGGACACACTTCTCAAAATTGCAGAGAGGCACTTGTGTGCATTGTCGTCTAGCAATCCTGTGTGCAAGTTCTGGAGAAGGTGTTGTCGCCAGTTCTGAAGCCTATTGCTTCTATATTTTTGGGTTGTACTCTCTAATAAACCTTGGTTACTTCTTTCTTGGTGCATTAGCCTTACTTGGCTATTGGATTGCTACCAGGATTCTTCTCTCTGTCAAGTTCAAGGTGCTCGGAGGGTGGATTTGGCCTATGGTTGGGTGACAATAGTGATATTGTCTATGGTAAAACGAGCACATTCTAACAGGTTATGGGCCCACACCTCCTTCATTCAATATAACCATTGGAAGGAATCATATCCATTAGTATACTAAGCTCGTTGAAGAAATTCCGCTAGGGTTACTAGCAGGAGTAGCTTCCAAGACACTGTTGTTAGGGTTACTAGCAGGAGCAGTTGCAGAAACCCTAAAACCCCGATCTAGCACCTTGTGATGGAACATATCATTCAAGAAGAAGGTATTCAAGTGTGCCTTAATCCATCACATCTCTTGCCACTCTTAGAAGGAAGAAATGTTGAAGTTGAAGTTTTGGATCAAGGCATGACCAGTCACCAATCAACTGAAGTTATGAGTGAAAACACTAGTCATGTACACTACTCAGCACTCACAGGAATGATTGAAGATGACATGTGGATAATTGATATTAGAGCTTCTAGGCATATGACGAGAGATCAAGCCAGACTCTCAAATCTAAATGAGAAGAAGACATCGTACAAGGTAGAGCTTGGAGACAAAATCACTTACCCAGTCGAAGGATTTGGACAAGCCTTCGTCAAGTTGAAAATAGGTAACAATGTTTATTTGAGAAATGTCTTATATGTACCTGGTTTAGAAAATAATCTTGTATCCATATCTTGTCTAGAAGACAAAGAAAACAGAATAGCTTTCGTACATGGAAAAGTGTTATCTTGTCATAAAGACTCCAGCATAGAGAATGTTAGGATTATTGGAACCCGTAAAGGAAATCTATATAGACTACTAGAACAAAATGAAGAAGCTCTTGTACATGATGAAGTCAATCCCAATGAACTATGGTATAGAAGGTACGCTCATATTAACTACCAAGCATTACCTTTTCTCAAAAATATGGTTGAAGGAATATCAGAATTACAGTCTACACATGAAGGAATTTGCAAAGGATGTGCTCTTGGAAAAAATATCAAGAAACCATTCCCAAGAAGCAACAATAGATCTAAGGAGATTCTAGATATAATACACTCAGATGTTTGCGGTCCGATGCCAGTCAAATCTCTAGGAGGTTCTCTTTACTACGTAATCTTCATAGATGATTATTCAATAAAGACTTGGTTATATCTTTTGAAGACAAAGGATGAAGTATTCAACAAGTTTCAAGAATTCAAAGCAGAGATAGAGAACCTCACGAACAAGAAAATCAAGAACTTAAGAATAGATAATGGAGGAGAATACACATCAAAGGAATTTGTTGCATTTTGTAAATCAACAGGGATTAGGATGGAGTTGATTGTTCCTCATAATCCTCAACAAAATGGTGTAGCAAAAAGGAAGAACAGATCTATTGAAGAAATTGTGAAGGCACTACTAAACGATCAAGGTTTATCTATGTTCTTATGGGGAGAAGCAGCCATGATAGCAATATATGTTCAAAAAAGAAGTCCTCACCGCATATTGAAGTACATGACTCCAGAAGAAGCCTTCTCAAGTAAGAAACATAATGTGGAAAACCTAAGAATCTTTGGATGCCCTATTTACTCTCACATTCCCAAGGACAAAAGGAATAAATTAGAACCCTCGGGAAAGAAGGGCATATTCATGGGATATAGTGAATCATCCAAGGATTATAGAATATATATCCCAGAACAACATAAGATTGAAGTCAGTAGAGATGTGACCCTCAATGAAAAGATGGCTTTCAAGAAATCTATAGAAGAAACTATATAAGAAGAAGAGTATGAAGATCCTATTGAAGAAAGCACAGAAAACCAGAATGATGAAAAGGAATAACTTGATCATCTAATGCAACCATGTGATACCATTGATGCAGAAACCGTACCTAATACCAAGAAACGACCAGATTGGCTTGAAGCTACCTTACAAGAAGCATAAAGACTCAAGGCCCCAGATGGGACCTTCAGAAAAAGTAGGAATCCCAAAAGATTCTCAAGTTATGCAGCATATATGACAAAGATTCTAGATGAAGAACCTACCATGTTTGAAGAGGTAGATTAGAAAAAACAATGGAAAGAAGCTATGACGGAAGAACACCAATCCATCATGAAAAATGATGTATGGGAAATTGTGCCTAGACCTAAAGAAAAATCAGTAGTAACTTCAAAATGGGTATATAAGATCAAACATGCAGCAGATGGAAGCATGGATAAATATAAAGCAAGGTTCATAGCTAGAGGGTTCGCCCAGAAGGAGGGAGAAGACTATGATGAAACATTTGCTAAAGATTCTAGATATACTTCCTTTAGAGCTATCATATCTCTTGTCACTTCAATGGGATGGAGTTTACATCAGATGGATGTAAAAACAGCTTTCCGCAATGGAGCAATCAAAGAAGAAGTATATATTGAACAACCTCAAGGGTTTGAAGTACATTCCAGATACACTCAAGTTTGAAGACTAAAGAAAGCCTTATATCGACTCAAGCAAGCTCCAAGAGCTTGGTATGCCAGAATAGACAACTACCTAATGAGACTTGGTTTCTCCAAAAGTCATGCAGATCCAAACCTTTACTACAAAGTTGTGAACAATGCACCTGTGATTCTACTACTATATGTTGATGATATATTCCTAACAGTTGAAGAGTCTCCCATCATCCAGTGCAAAAAGGAACTAGCTTCTGAGTTTGATATGAAATATCTTGGTCTCGTGCATTATTACTTGGGACTAGAAGTATGGCAGAAGCATGGTGAAGTATTCCTTGGACAAGGGAAGTATGCAATAAAGACTCTTTAGAAGTTTGGAATGATGGATTGAAAATCCATGGACACTCTTATGACTACAGATATAAGCAAAGTAAGAGATTCAGATTCTGATCCAATATATCCATCACTATATCAACAATTGATTGGGTCATTGATGTATTTAGTAAATACTTGACCAGACATTTGCTTTGTCATGAACACACTAAACCAATTCTAGGTGGAACCTAGACATGAGCATTGGATAGTTGCAAAGCATGTTCTAAGATATATTCGTGGGACAATAAACTATGGTTTGAGATATACCACATCTAGTGATATACAATTTCATGGAGTCACAGATTCAGATTGGGTAGGAAGTGCAAAAGACAGAAAGAGTACTTCAGGGATGTGTTTCAGCTTGGGCTCTACTATGATATAGTGGGGCAACAGGAAACAGAAGTTTGTCGCACTCAACATAGCAGAAGCAGAATATATCGCAGCATGTGAGGCATGTACAGAAGCAATATGGCCGAGAAAGCTAATATCTGATTTATTTGATCAGGTTCCATATTCGACCATAATACATTGTGACAACCAGAGTTGTATAAGGATATCATAACACCCAGTGTTTCATGAATGGTCGAAACATATTGAGATCAAATACTACTTTATTCGAGATAAATTCTAGGAAGGAGAAGTAACGCTCCAGTATATCCCCACAGATGAGCAGACAACAGATATCCTAACAAAGCCTCTGTCCAGAATAAAGTTTGCATATTTCCGAGACAAATTAGGGATCGTGGAAATAACTCCCTTAGCTGAAAGGGAAGATATGACTCTCCAGGTTGGGAGGAAGCATTGAAATATCATTGAATTGAGGACAGTCATTTTCAAGTTTTGAAAAATGGTCCATCTTGGGCAGTTCCTTTCCAGTTCGGAAAGTGTTTTGAGATTTATGATCGATAGACATTTTTCCAGTTTGGAAAATGGTCCAGATCGAACGGTCATTTTCGTGATGAAAATGGTTCGATGGATAGCTAATGTACCATAGACAGCAATTTCCCATTTTGGTTAACATGGGGAATAGTCTAGGGAAGTCTCTCTTCTTGAGGGTTACTAAAGAAGACTGGCCCACCTCATCGGACAGTCATTCTTTTGAAGCTCATAGTTGTGAGCAGTTTCAAATAATGGTCCATTTTGGAGGTTGGTGCAGGACAGTCATTTCCTTAGAAAATGGTCCAGATAGTCATTCCTTAGGGAAGATTTGTTCTCTCTAGGTTTCACTTTGTTTAGTGTTGGAGGAATGGCCTAGGGTAGGGAATGGTCCAGGTTCAGCAATCAGGGACAGGTATTCCCTAGGGCAGACTCATTCTCTCCAGGTTGCACTTTGTTTAGTGCTGGAAGAATGGCCCAGGGTGGGGAATGGTCCAGGCTCAGAAATCAGGACAATCATTCTTCCTTGCTTGAGAATAATGGTCTAGATAGCCAATCATTGATGTTCTACTCTGAGGGAAGATGTTCTTTCATATCTCATAGATGTGAGTGAAATAATGGCCTAGATGATTCATTTTATATCATAACAACATTTTCTGTGTAGGTTGATATCAGATGATTGTTATGGAGACAATAAAGATATGTTATTGTGGTGAATATGTTCCACTGTATGTGACTATGTGTCACAGTTTGAGTAGTTTTGTACTATTATGGATAAACACAGTTGTGTTCTATCAGTTGACTTGTACCAGTTGTCATGGAGAATATCCAACTGGAAAATAATGACGGTGCTCATGATGCTACCAATTGAATGGTCTATTTGTGCTCAAGACCATTATCAGTTATACCTCCCTAGCTAGGAGGGAATGTTGATATTATGGTAGCTTCAGGAGGTATCAACCTCCATTGTGACCTTTGACAAGATTAGAATATTTCGGAAGAAAGAAAATAAGTGAATGTAACCCTAGAAGAGATGTCATCTGAGAGAGATAATTAATATGAATTAATTAGTACCCAGAATGAGAAGTCGGCCCAGGGAGTCTGCAGGATTAATATAAATACAGGGCACCATTTATCATTTGGAAACACTTCTTAGAATTGTAGAGAGGCACTTGTGCGCACTGTAGCCTGGCAGTCTTGTGCACAAGTTCTGGAGAAGGTGTTGTCGCCAGTTCTAAAGCCTATTGCTTCTATCTTTTTGGGTTGGACTCTCTGATAAGTTTTGGTTACTTTTTGTTTGGTACATTATCCTTGTTTGGCTATTGGATTGCTACCAGGATTCTTCTCTCTGTCAAGGTCAAGGTGATCAGAGGGTGGCTTTGGCCTATGGTTGGGTGACAATAGTGATATTGTCTATGGTAAAATGAGCACATTCTAACACCTTGTTCTAAGATTTAAGATTCAGAAAGATACAATACACATGAGACTTCACCATACAACACAGGATTACAATAGGATAACTTGAAGCTCTGGGACTGATGTATTTGGAAATTAACTAGCCTCCTTTCTGAGTTAAAATCTTTCTTTTATATCTATTTTTGTTGGGGATAATTTCCCTTCACTATTCTACTCCACTTGTTGGTCTAATATAATGGCCTCTCACACTACTGTCACCTGCCAGGGCTCCACGTAGGTTCTCTGCATCAAGGGAAATCTTAACTACTTGGGAAACTCATCTTCTGGTCACCCCACGTCGTCATTTGTTGGTGGAAGAAATCATTTCGAGATATATCCCAGTGATTCCTTTCTTTCTTCTGGAAGGCATATTCTTGGTTTCTGGTGCAACTGAAAAAACTCAGACCATCACACTCAACTGAAAAAACTCGGACCGGTGCACCCTTGATCGCCTTTAGACTTGGCATGCTCCTTAAAAAAACTTAGTCTGGTGTGTGCACTATGGCCTTCTTTCATGCATCTATTTAGGCACTCACAAAACTATTAATGAGCGCGCACAACTTTCGTTTGTGCACACGCGCAAAAATGGACCCAAAAATTTGGGTTCCAACACCAATTTGAAGTGATTCGACTCATGGGTAAAACAAATAGATAAGAGGTGGATTTGGCACCTAAATGTGAAGGGAAAACTTGGAAAATTTGAATTTAGTGACCAGCAACTGAAAGGAAATTATGCATTAATGAAAATTTGATTGCCAACAACATGTAAAAATGTTTAAAGAGTGATTTCGGTGACCCAAAGTGAATAGAAAACATCCAAAAATGTATGGAAGTCGATTTTTAACATTCACTGATAGAGAAAAACATATAGAATTTGAATTGAGCATTCACGAACATATAAAAATGCATAGAGGGTGAAATTGGTAGCAGACGAATTATCAAAATGTGTATATGGTTTGTGGATAGCTAACAAATGCCTCGACAACCCTAGACTTCAAGATATATTACATCTATGATTTATGGGAAAAGGAAAATTCCCCGACAAGTCGTAAATGTGCCCAACAATAATAAACTATATGCACAAGTGCTATAGGCTTAAAATTTACTTCAACGAAGAATGCATAGAGAATTGCAACTCATAAAAAATGTACCCAAAGAAAAAAAAAGTGTTAACTCACAGGCATCAACATTTAAATGGGAATTTTATTATGCTCGGGAAAAAATTACAAAGGGGTGAGAGATGCATAGACTATTTGTATTGTTACTCACTGAAATTAATAAATTGCAAAGGCCAAGGCTCAAAGACACCTTCGCATAGAGTGAATAGGCACATTAACTCTTTCATCCACTTAACATCAAGTAGGTTTCCCTCTTTGAGCTTCTATTTCTTCTATCGTCCTTCATTTTTTCTCCTTCCCTCTCTCTTTCGTCCTCTTCACTGGTTCTCTCATTGATTTTAATGGGATGCTCTTAGAAGTTCAATAGTCACAACTACTCATTTCACCTTCCTATTGTGCCAAAAGACCAAAATAAATGAAATAAAATAAAATAAAATGTGTGTTTACAACATTTACAAACATTTTCCAAGATCCAATTTGGATCACACCTCCCCATTTGAATTATTTTGGTCCCAAAAATCTGGACCATTAAGAAGATAGAATCATAAGGCCTCCATTTGCTTCTTCATATCCACCATTCCATTGCTGATGAAGGTGGTTTGTCTCTTGCTTGTATGTCCTTGTTCCATTGCTAAGGGAGTTGTGTTCTCTCTCTCTCTTCATTTGATTTGATGAGGTATTCCTTGCCACCCTTAACCAAGAGGTACTTATTTTCCCTCTTGTAGAAGGTAGCATCCCTATCCCACAAGTAGGGGCTACCCAACATCACTCTGCAGGTGTCCAATGGTGAAAATTCACATTCTATCTCATCAACATAGCTATCACTAATGGAAAACTTGATTCTCATAATAGGTTTACCTTAAAACCATACTAGTGAACATTGTTGTACTATATCATAGGTTTCTAGACCAAGCTCATCGACCAATGTTTCAAAAACAAGGTTACATTGAGAACCACTATCAGACAAGGAATTTTCCTTTCATTTATTCACTTGAACTTTGATTCAGATTAGTGAATGTTTATCTCCACTCTCCTTTGGTTGTTGCAATGTGGTGCAAACTATGTCTTTGTCCAGATCATATTTTATTTATATTGCTTCTTCTTTTGTATCGGTAGCTACCTTTGCTTTCCCCTTGGACTTTAGCCACTTTGGATGCAATTATGGATGAATTTTCCAGCACTTCTCTTCCATGTGTCCATATACATCACAATGTTTTCAATGCCTATTAGGATCTCTCCTTTTCTTGGTTGTGGTTGCTATCTTCTTGTCTCTTTTCTTGTTGGTTTCTTCTTAGCCCATGTGCTATTGTCTTTCCTTTAGTCCAACACAATGTAGAGAGCCTTCTTTCTTTCCTCATCTATGATTTTCACACCATGAAGCTACAAATGTCTTTAAATATGGTTGGAAATTCCTCCAAGGTAATTTATCACCACCCCTAGCTCTTCCAAAGAGATACCCAACCTGATGGATTGCCTCCTAAACTCAGAAGTGCACTCTTGCACTCCTTTTCCTTGTTCTTTCTGAAGGTACTGTCACTTCATGATTTGTTCCTCTTTGTAGCCTATCAGGTAGAATTGGGACTTGAGTAATGCCTTGAAGTTCCCCCCATTTAATCACCATGGGATTCTTGCCTATCCTCAAAGCATCCACATAACTCTCCCACCAAAACAGAGCATGTACAGTCATCTTCAAATGGGAAAATGAGATATGTTGTGTTTCTTGTATTTGATCAATACCAAAGTAAACCTCCAATTGTTTCAACTAGTTATAGAAGGCTTCATCATTAGTTTGTACAATAAACATGGGTATTTCAAGCTTCACTTCAACTTTGGAAAGAATATCAGAAGATGAAGAAAAATTATTTTCATTACCTGAGTTTCCAAGCGTCTCACCTTTGGAAGCTTTTGGGACAGTCTTGTGTTCTTCATCCTCAGTCTTTGTTGAGTGTGCTTCCTTACCCTTCACTACTAGCATCTATGTCACCAAAATTGTTAATGTAGAAATGATTTGCTCCAGTCGGGACAATCTACCCTCTAATTCTTCCCTATCATATTATTTGTGATGATGCCTCGCCATTGAAGGTGTTATGCTTCTCTATAGGCCTGGAAGAAATGCTTATCCATTGTTTTGATACTGGTTGTGGGTGATTACCATGTAGGTGTTCTCCGAGACTTTGGAACATGATTTGATACCATATGATCTGTAAATGGTAGTCCTATGGCCTATCCATCACACCAAGACATATACTTTTGCAAAATAAAACAATTATAACCTTAGCTCTTTGGATTATGGGAAATTCTCAACCAATCAAGCCATAAGTTGAGTCAGACACAAATGACTCGAAAATATGCAGTGATTCAGATCATAGGTAATGCAAGTCAACCAAGTCGAATTTACCCAAGTCGAATTTATCCAAGTCAATTATATCCAAGTCGAGTTTATCTAAGGTGAGTCGACCAAGGGATGTATGTTGGTTAAATGAGGAAGGAAACTCAACCAAAGGGGAAGTCAAGTCGAAGTGAGTTTACCTGTGGGAAAAACAAATAGATAAGAGGTGGATTTGGCACCCAAATGTGAAGGGGAAACTTGGGAAATTTTAATTCAATGACCAACAACTGAAAGGAAATTCTGCAGGGCGAATTTGATGGCCAACATCATGTAAAAACGTTTAAAGAGTGATTTTGGTGACCCACAATGAATACAAAACATCCAAGGGATATTTTTGAAACCCAAAGCAACCAAAAGCATATGGAATTCTATTTTTAACATTCATTGATAGAGAAAAATATATATAATTTGACTTTATCATTCTCGGACAAAGAAAAATGCATTGAGGGCGAAATTCGTAGCAGGCGAATTGTCAAAACGTGTATATGGTCCGTGGGTAGCTAAAAAACAACCCGAGAACCCTAGACTTCAAGATATAATAGATATATTATTTATGGGCAAAGGAAAAAACCTTGGCAAGTTGAAAATATTCCCAACAATAATAAACTATATGTGCAAGTGTGACATGCTGAAAATTTACTTCAACAAATAATGCATAGAGCACTGCAACTCATAACAAAAGTGTGCAAAGAAAAAAATGTGCTCACTCACAGGTATCATCATTTAAAAGGGAATTTTATTATTCTCAAGAGAAAATTACAAAGGGGTGAGCAATGAAAAAAAATTGTGTATTGTTACTCACTAACATTACTAAATTGTAGAGGCCAAGGATTAGAGATACCTTCTCTTAGAGTGAACAAACACATTAACTCCTTAGTCCACTCAACATCAAGCAGGTTTCCCTCTTCAAGCTTATATTTCTACTATAGTCCTTCACTTTTTCTCCTTGTCTCTCCCTTACATCCTTTACAAACATTTTCCAAGATCTAATTTGGATCAAATGGGGAGTGATATATGATCCCATATATCAACCCGGTTTGTGGATTCACAATCATCCCTTTCATTACTACTACATGGACCACAGAAGAAAGAGATTTTTCTCATCCATATTTCAACTATTTCATTGTCTAATGTTTGAACTAAATGGAATCCATGAGTTCCCTGGATTGTTTTTCATTCATTCCATTATGATCGATCTACATTGACCACCTCCTAAAAATATATATGTACATGTCCTTTCTTAGGTTTTTGGTCATCATGGGATCTTGTTCCCTCTTCCATTACTAAAGAATATCATTCGACAATGTATTTTTCATCTTGAATGAGGGAAGTAGTTGTGAAATTTATGTATTTCATGTGCAATGTTGTTTTGATGCATGTGCCTTCTCCATCATGCTCCCCTTTCCCATTCCTAGACTCGAAATAGTTCCAAATATGTGGCACTTTGAGTTTTTTGTGCAACATACAAAACAAATGAAATACACAACAATTTTTTAACTGGATTGCGCAACCAACTGACCAAATCCAATGTTGATACATATCTATGTTCTTCTCCTTAAGGTGATTGTGAAACAACTGAAATCAATGGTGTACGTAGGATAAGTCATGGCACCAATAATAGCTTATGTAGAAGTAATACTCCTTCAATATAACTATGTTTTCTTTTATATTATCCAGCCCATGCCTATATGTGATATGGACCATTATTTTGACCTGGTCTAAGTGATAATATTGACATTGAGTCTCATTTTGTAGTTGATGGTTGTAGTTCTCAGCAAAATTAACCATTGATAAGACAATACCAATGGGAAATGTATCTCTCCATATTATAAAATGACCTTCCTACCATCAAGCCAAATGGGCATGCTAAACATATTGTTGTGTCTTTTCAAAGAAGTCCTTGATGAAGTCACATACTCATACTTGGGAAGTCACCAACTGTATCTTTTTTTTTCCATCCCTCCATCAATACCATACATGATATATTTAAATATTTTCAATTCAGCCTCCTTCCTCCCCAATTCATAATCATCACTCACATGGATGCACTTGCCCAGCAATGACATTCCACCATACCTGGGGCATGTCCCATCTAATAAATCTTTTTAATAGAATTGTAACGACCCTCGTCGTTACGATTACATGTGACACAAAGCAAGTGCAATTTTTTTTTTCTTTTTAAGCATGGAAGTAACAACAACAATAGTCAATCAACACAACTTGATGATGAACACAACGCATGCAATCCATGCAACAGACATCATAAAAACCCAACATACTAGCACATCAAGCAATGGGATGCAACAAGTGAAGATCAACTTGACAAAATAAAAATGGCAACCCACATGTCCTACCCTGAAAGGTTAGGACCTACAGGACACATAAGCAACGCTCTAGCCCAAGTTCCCATCGATTTTGACCAATTAAGGTCTCAAGGTTGGCAATTGTTCTGAGGAACAAGGAGGTGTTTTCATCCCACCCAACACAAGAAAGACAATGCCTACAAGCTAAAAGGAAATCATCAATCAACAATGCAACAGCTCCAACCAACACATGCAACACAAACCTTCAATGCGAGTGATAAATAGAAATGAATGAATCAATAATGCATGGTGCACAAGTAAATAAAAACAACCTACCATTATTGGCCTTCCGCCACGCACCACCAGATAATCTAAATATTTGGGCAATACTTCGATCGACCCTTAATTTACAAGTGATCAAGATATCTGACATACACAAACTATCTAGCGGTAACCAACATGAGGCACAATTTTATTTAAATTCTAGGTGCGCCATTTTATCAATCCTTCATTAAAATAAAATATTAGTCGTAAGAAGGGAAGTACCTTCCGGTGATTTCAGGTAAACACGCAAACATCAAGTCATTGAAAACGACGACTATGATTATTCATCTAAGCATAGTTAAATAAAGAAAGGACTAAACTACCACGTGTAATAAATCCTTCCATCTTATGCAATCAAGAGTTTATGCTCCATTACAAACTTTTCATCTAACACCTACCCAGCTAACATAAAACATAATTTTCCACCAATCTTCCTAGTTTACAATTCCTTCGTCATCATGAAGAATGAACATCAATTATATTAAAATCATTTACCATAACTATAAAAGTTATCATTAACAAGGGAAAGGTTCCCTATTTTCCTACAGTTACCACCCCCTTGCATCAATAAAGGAGTGAGCATCCTTTAATTGAATAAATAAATTAAATAATAGAGTGAACATCTTTTACATTAAATAATTTAAAATGTATCCAACATTTAAAATCATTCTAACTGAACCCAATTAACATTTAATGAAATTATTAACTATAAACCACAATTCAGTGATGGAAAATATCATTCCTAAATAAATTGTTCTCAACCATCCCAAATAATATCGACTGGTTTAAACATGCGAACTAAACCCTAACATCATATCGAAGGCTCTGCGCCAGAAACTAGTGTTGATATTGTGGCCTAAGAAAGGTTCTCGACAATGTTATCCACTTCAATTTATTAAAGATAACAACTGATTGGCAACAATAATTAATTATATCAACTAACTGGAAAACAACATAATTAAGTGAATGAAATAGTTAACAAAACGCAGTCTAGTGAGGAAATAAAACAAAATTTAATAAAATGGGGCTCACAATTCCCTATCCACAAGATGAATTCATTTATATCCGATCCAGAATAAACGCGAGGTTGATACGTTGTGTTGATGTCGCACTACAGTTACAGATAGTAATAAATCTCTATATGGTTTTTAATTTAAAATTTTGATAGCATTATAATCTCAGTGTATTAATAACTAGAAGTCAATGGAAATAAAATCTCCATGTAGTAATAACTGCATTTCAATTAACAATAAAAAAATTAGTGTAGTAATAATTAAAATCCAAAGGCAATAAAAATTTGTGTAGTAATACATGAATTTCAATGGCAGTGAAAATTTGTGTAGTAATAATTGCAAATTGAATAGCAATAAATTTTTTGTGTGGTAATAAATCAAATTCAAAAGATCATCAGGACAACTAACAAGACTGAAAGTGTCATGCTTGGATACATAGTGCTCTGGAAAAAAAAATCATTAGCTAATATTGAAGAGCAATCGTTATGCAGCAAATCGTTGAGAAAAAGGGTGTTATTCAGCAATTCATAAATAAAAAAAACATTTAAGGAATAATCATTATTCAACTACCGTTATAAAACATTCATTATACAACAATCGTTATATAGCAACTGTTATACAGCAACTCGTCATGCAGCAATAGATGTAAAACATACATTATACAACAAATCATTATACAGGAGCTCGTTTAAGGAGCAATCGGGTTCAACAATGTGTTATTTAGCAGATCATGTTATGCAGGAGCTCGTTTGAGGAGAAATTGCTATTCAACAAGGCGTTATACAAAAAATCGTGTTATACAGGAGTTCATTTGAGGAGCAATCATTATTCAACAAGGTGTTATACAACAAATCGTTTTATACAGGAGCTCATTTGAGGAGAAACAGGTTTACATCAAAGTGTTTAGAGAAAAAGCATTGTGAGACATGGAAGGTTTATTTATTAAGAGCTCTGGCACAGAGATACAAAGGATCCAAGACGCAAGGAAAAAAAAAACAAGGCGAAGAGAAAAAGGAATGGTTCACTAGGTAAAGAGAGGGGATAAACGCCTAGGAGATAATTCCTTGCTGGGAAGAGAAACGATTCTACACTTATTATCCATGCACAGGAAAGCGGGGAATTTGAATCTAAATATTTAACACTGGAGTGAAAGACAGTCGATTCATCTCCTAGCTGACTGCTCAGGCACACACTAATAACTTAAATGATAAGGGAACAGAAGATAAAACACAAATTTGCATCGAGACCTTCTTCATGGAGAACCAAATAATAAATAAACGCAATCACAGAATAAGGAAAACGCAGGCAGGAGATACAAGCATAGGCAAAGTTTTGAGTCTGGGGATTATTCTGGCCACGTGCCATTAGACAATAACTCATAAATAAAGGATATTTTGGATACCATGGTTTCTTATAGGATGATTTAAGTGACAAGGGAATTACATTGATAACAAAAAGCAGTAAAATAAACAAGTGTAAAATAAATTTTTATTACAAGTAACAACTTTAACATGCGTACCTTTACTGACGATGATGAGGCGAAGATGTCCTCCCATGCGTTTGCTCCATCCAGAACCCGCTTGCCGACTGATGAGACCTCATCGGTACCTCCCATCCAATGCTAGGGGTACTCTTCTTCCCCCTAAGCCGCAAAGGGGCCATTCAAACAATACTAGAGAATGCTAGCACCCAGCTCACCTCGCAAGGTCGAGCTACCACTCGTTACAAGAGTTGGGTATCCCAACTCCCACAAGAGAAAGTTCAGTCCAGATGAAATTTCACAAGTGTAACATTACACAAACCAGATGTTTCCTATACTCCTCCTCTGCCATCTCTTTTATAGATTTTCTTAGTCATTATTTTCCCAAACCCTCATTAGATTCCTTTTTCATTTATTTAATTAGAAAAAACCTCCCCTGTACACATGTCACTCAATCCCCTAGTTGCACCAGAAAATCAATTTTATTAATTAATTAAATATTCCTATTTCCCTCACCCACCTAAAAGTGTTCCTAAAAATGTTCCTCAGTGTCCCAATATTCCCTTACAATTCTTAAATGACTTATGCGTTACTTAATTCCTAGTTGAGTTCATAAATAGAAAGTTCCAAAGGATAGATTCCTTATTAAGTTAGACATTCATCTTTTTCTTTAAGTTTCTCCTTTTCTTTAAGTTTCCCTTTTTCTTTAAGTTTCATTTTCTTTTAAGTTTCCCCCTTTTTCCTTTTTAACTAAAACTCAATTTAGCAAGTGTAGATAAAAACAACCATTTACCCTTTTAATAAATTTAATCCTCCATTATAATAATT
>ML786867.1:599737-619466 GCA_009831015.1 Picea engelmannii | reverse complement strand
CATGTTTATTTAGTTTTTCATTATCCACATGTTCTACTTAGACCTAGGTTTTAATTTCACTAGGTTGGGCAACAATTTTTAAGGGAACTTTTAGTTATTAATTTTCACTCATACCATCATCTATTTTAAGGCTGACGAGGTCCTAAGGAGGCATATTTTTCTAGGCACTAGATTTATTAACTTATCATAGTTAAAATCACGACATGCCCTTCAAGATGCACTACATGCTCCAAGGGTGCCACTGGCCTCTTGACTGAATTTGGTAGATGTCAAACCCATGGAGTCAATACTCCGTCAGGTGATCTTGTGGGAGACTAAGGGACTCTAAGGAATAAGTACCATGCCTTATTGCATGCCCCTTAGAATCATCGTGAGAGACTGTCACAGTCTGCCCTCACGACATCTTCTTGAACTAGGTAATCATTAACCTACAGTTCGAGCCACGGTGGGAGTGCTAGTAGGTTGTGGCAGGGATGCTGCCACACCTCTCCCTCAATGTCTCTAGTTTTTGTGTGTGACCCCTTTACTCCAAATTTGAGTCTGGTCGGCAAGCTATCATTAGCCTGCATCCATCAATGAATCATGTCAGCAATAACAATCAACATCATAATATCTAATCATATGTACATATGTCACATCAACAACATTCAAACCATAACAGTCCACTCCCTGACTCGATTCGGAGTCCAAGGGGTTTCATCGATGCCTCAGCGTCCTCAACATCCAAATTCCTACACACTCAAGAGAACCCAGTCAATAGCACTTGTCTATGTAAATACAAAAAAATAGCATATCATCAAATCCACAATATCTCATATTCATAATCAAAATAGCCACTAGTATAACGACCTGGATCACTTGCATGCAAGTGTCCTCAAAGAATAAGTCTACTTAGTGCGCGTAAGAGAGAGAGATGTTACATACACCCCCTCTTGTTTTAAACTTCATCCCGAAGTTTCACAATATGTAAGTGCCAAAATAAAGTGTATCAGAATATCATATGTCTAACTATCGAACAAAAATAGGAACTATTGACGCATATCATATGTGTCCTCCCAGGTCGCCGAGTGTGGAATATAGTTGTCCCATTGTACCTTGCCATGATCTATTGTTCGATGTCGTAGTTGTCAAATGTGATGGTCCAAGATGCAGATTGGCTCCATCGTGAGCCCATCCTCATCTGAAACCTTCAAGGAACTCATGTCAATAACGTGTGTAGGATCACTAACATAATGTCTCAAAATATATACGTGAAAAACATTGTGCATACACCTCAAGGAATCAGGCAAGTCTAGTCGATAGGCCATGGGTCCCTTCTTTTTCACAATCTTGAAAGGTCACATCAACCTAGGAGAGAGTTTATCACCCTTTCCAAACTTTATCAAACTCTTATGTGGTTTCACCCGCAAGAAGACTCAGTCGCCATCTTCATAACTACGATCAACACGATGTGCATCGACATAAATCTTTTGTCGATCCTACGCTTCCTTGATCCTGTGTCTTATTGTTTGCATTTGATATTCCATTTATTGGATCGCTTTTGGTCCCACCAGGACCCTATCCTCAAGCCGATCCTAACTCAAAGGTGTCTGACATGGTCGCCCATAAAGAAAATCGAAAGGCTCCATCTTAATGGTGCCTTGATAACTGTTGTTTTATGCAAACTCTACCAATGGAAAGAAATCTTCCCAACGCTTTTAATGGTCAATAACATACATACGCAACATATCCTCGAAAATTTGGTTTGTTCTTTCGGTTTTCCCGTCTGTCTCCGGGTGATATGTGGTACTAAAGTTAAGTTGGGTTCCCAAGACCTCTTGGAAACTAGTCCAAAATCATCTTGTAAACATCAATCCTCTATCGGATATAATCCTCTTAGGAACGCCATGCAGCCTCACAATATCACTGATGAAAACTCTAGCTATGTCAGGTGCTTGATACGTCGTATGCACAGGAATAAAATGATCACTCTTCGTTAGAGTGTCAACTACTAAAAAACATGAGTCGTGTCTCCTCGTCGTCAATGGCAATCCAACAATGACATCCATTGAAATGACCTCCCATTTTGATTTCAGAATAGCGTGTGGTTGTAGTAATCATGTCGGATGTCTATGTTTAGCCTTCACCTGCTGACATTCTAGACATCTTGCCACATAATTGACTATGTCTGCCTTCATTCCTTTCCACAAGAATAAGGATTTAAGGTCTTCTCTCATCTTCATGACTCTGGGATGAGCCATGTACACTGCTCTATGAGCCTTGTTTAGAATCAAAATTCTCTACTCATCATTCGTTGGTACGTAAATTCGACCCTTAAATATCAATAATTCATCATTGTCCATAGTAAATCCCTCAAATTGTGGTACCATCATTGTGTTTTTTTCGATAAAATCCTTGACCTCTTTGTACCAGTCATCACTGCGTTGTAAATTTATAATCTTTTCACGTAGATTTGTCTAAAGAGGCATCACCGAAAATATGTGTGGTCTCTGACTCAACGCATCAACCACTCAATTCATTGTTCTCTTTATGTAATTAATCTTGAAATCGTACTCGCTAAGTAGTTATGACCAATGTATTTGTCACGTGTTCAAGTCGCTTTGTGTAAATATGTATTGTAGACCACAATGGTTTGTTTTTAGTTCAAATTTTCTTTCAATAAGGTAGTGTCTCCAAAATCTCAAGGCATAAAAAATGGCCAACAACTCCAAATCATGCGTCACATAGTTCTCCTCATTCCTTCTCAACTTTCTCGAGATGTAAGTGATCACTTGACTGTCTTGAATCAAGACTCTGCCTAAGACTTCCTTGGATGTGTCAGTGCATACCAAGAAGTATGTGTCCATGTCAGGGACCTTTAGTATCGGTGTTGTCGTCAACAAATCTTTGAGCTTTCGAAAGGCCTATGTGCATTTCTCGGTCCAAACAAACTTCTTGCTCTTCTTCTGCAATTCCGTGATTGGATTTGATATATTTGAAAAACCCTCGACGAACCGTCGATAGTATCCCACTAAACCCATGAAGTTATGCACTTCGAGGACATTCGTCGATGCAGGTCATTCCATAATAGCCTTGACTTTCGTTGGATCCACAGCGATACCTTCGTCGAAGATGACATGCCCTAAGTAATGAATCCTCGATTGATAAAACACGCATTTGGACAGTTTCCCAAACAACTTGTTCTCTCGTAAACACTATAGTACCAAGTACAAGTGCTCGTCGTGCTCCTCCATCATCCGAGAATATATCAAAATATCATCAATGAATACTTGGATGAACTTATCCAAGTATTCGCGGAACACCCCATTCATCAAACTCATAAATACCCCTAGGGAGTTCGTTAGTACAAATGGTAAAACGGTAAACTCATAAAGTCCAAACCTCGTCTTAAAAGTGGTCTTAGGAATTTCTTCCTCGATCTGTAACTGGTGATACCCTGATCTCAAGTCGATCTTTGAAAACATCGTCCTGCCTTTAATATGATCAAATAGATCGTCAATCCTTGGCAACGGATACTGATTCTTGATCGTTTCCTTGTTTAATTGACGGTATTCAATGCAGAGTCTCCACAACCCATCCTTCTTCCATATGAAAATAACAGGTGCACGCCACGGTGACACACTCGAACGTATAAGTCTTAGGTCCAGCAACTCCTCCAGTTTCATTCTAAACTCATGTAGCTTCGGGGTCGACATCCGATAAGGATTTCTTACTATCTGTTTAGTTCTCGGTTTTAGGTCGATGGTAAATTCCAATTTTCTCTCTAGCGGCATCCCAAGTAACTCCTCTGGGAATACATCTACAAATTCTTGTACTACCGGAAGGTTTTCTAGTCCTCCTACCACACCCTTTTCATTTAACGCAAGGATTGCATAAATCTTACATCCCTTGTGCATGCTCTTCCATAGTTTCAAGGAAGATATGAACGTCAAGGAAACTCCCTGGTTCCGACCTAAAATCACGTGTCTCTGACCCTCATCATCAACCAAGCTCAACTTTTTTGTCTTATAGTTGAGTATTGCCTCATGCGATTCCAACCAGTCCATACTGATCACAATGTCATAAGATCCTAAGATCGTGACGTACAGGTTGGCCCTAGTAACAAACTCTCCCAGGTTAAGGATACTGCCTATAACCTTCCCTCCAACCTTTTGTTTGGCTCTTGAAGCCATTTATACAAAGCTAAACTTGTCCTGTTCGACTACCTTTACCTTAATTAGTTTTAGCGTTGCACCAGAAATAAAACTCTCGGTAGCACCTGGATCTATCAAAATGATAAGGGTATGGTCAGGGATGGTACCTAACATCTCGAGCATGGTATACTAGTGCTCTTCCTGGATATTATTCATCGCTACATGAATCTAATGGGCCTTGCCCAAATCTCCCACAGTAGTGGTTTCGACTGATCCTAATGCTCGGGTCCTCTCCACTGGGTAGTCGCGCTGGTAATGTGGTTCCCCACATGTCCAACACCATTTCTTCAGTCCAGTACTCCTGGTACCCAAAGTAGAATCTGACATCCCACCGGCCTCGAAACCTATTTTGTTCTACTAAACAGGCCTAAACTGTTGTTGTTGTGGTCAACGTTGTTGTGGTGCTCTATAAGGAGTCTGCTAAAGAGGCACTTGTTGTTGAGGTGTAGTGAAAGTGGAACCTCTCTATAAGTTGTGATATCCTAGTGAATGTATAGTTGGTGTCTGATGTTTTTGTGCACCAAATGACACCTGCACCATTGGTCTCGCTGGAGTCCTGCTCTGCCCCCGCTAATAAGCTCCTCCTCTGGTATGAGGGCCTTCTAGACAACATCATGCAAGGTTTGAGGCATCAGAATCCTAACCTTTACATGAATGTTGACATTAAGGTTAAACACAAACCTATTGACCTTAAGCTTCTCAGTATTCAGGTGCAGAGCATATCGAAGAAGCTCCATAAAACAGACCTCGTACTCGAGAACCATACATTCACCCTATCTCAAGGCGTTGAACTCGTTGAGATGACGCTCAATGAATTCCTCTGACATATACCTCTCCCAAAACCATTCCTTGAACAGTTCCCATGACACTTCTTTGACGGACATGTTCAATTGTGGTAGGAGTGTCTTCCACCATAGAAGAGCGCTCCCCTTCAGTTGAAAGACCGTCATGCGAACCTTCATGTTGGAGGTATAGTCGCGAAGTGCAAAGCACATCGCCATATTCTCCAACCATGCCTAGGTGGTTGCACCGTCTGGGGTACCAAAGAACTCGAGAAATTTGACCTTCTCAAGTTTGCAATGAATGCTACCAGTGTCAACCGGAGCGCACGGTGGACCCTTAGGGGGTGCTGGCACCCTGGCCTCATCTCTATCCAAACGGATGGTCAGTGCCTCAGACATCTGCTAAAAGGACCTCATAAGCCCAACCACATCACCCATAGCTATATGTTCCTGCCCGACAACTTGTTCGTCTCCCTAGGGGTTAGACCCCTCAGGCGTGGATGCTACCGAGGGTGTCATGACTCTTCCCCTAGCACCCCATCGTCTTCTTCTGCGGCATCCTATAACCATGATTACCAGTACGAAGATAAATCAATTTAATTAGTGACATCATAATCAATTATCTAATCAACGGAATCTGTAGTGATCCCAAGTCGTGGGTCGAACCTGCTCTAATACCATATGTAAAGACCCTCGTCGTTACGACTACATGTGACGCAAAGCAAGTGAATTTATTTTTTTTAAGCAAGGAAGTAACAACAACAAGATTCAATCAACACAACTCGATGACAAACACAACACATGCAATCCAGGAAACAGACAGCATAACGACCTAGCATACTAGCACATCAAGAAACTAGATGGAACAAGCGAAGATCAACTAGACAAAATAAAAATGACTACATGTTTGTCCTACCCTACAAGGTTAGGACGTCCAGGACACATAATCAATGCTCTAGCCCAAGTTCCCATCAATTTTGAACAATTAATCTCTCAAGGCTGGCGACTGTTCTGAGGAACAAGGAGGTGTTTGCATCCCGCCTGACACAAGCAAGACAGTGCCTACAAGCTAAAAGACAATCATCAATCAACAACGCAACAACTCCAATTGACACACACAACACGAACCTTCAATGTGAGCGAGAAATAGCAATCAATGAATCAGCAATGCATGGTGCACAAGTAAATAACAACAACCGACCATTAGTGGCCTTCCATCGCGCACCACTAGATAATCTAAACATTTGGACAATACTTCGATTGACCCTTAATTTAAAAGTGAGAAAGATATCTAACCTACACAAATTATCTAGTGGTAACCAACATGAGGCGCAATTTTATTTAAATTCTAGGTGCTCCATTTAATCAATCCTTCATTAAAATAAAATTTGACTCGTAAGAAGGGAAGTACCTTCAAGGGACTTCAGGTAAACACGCAAACATCAAGTCATTGAAAACGACAACTATGATTATTCATCTAAGCAGAATTAAATAAAGAAAGGACTAAACTACCACATGTAATAAATCCTTCCATATTATGTAATCAAGAGTTTATGCTCCATTACAAACTTTTCATCTAACACCTACCCAACTAACATAAAACACAATTTTCCCCCAATCTTCCTAGTTTACAATTCCTTTGTCATCGTGAAGAATGAACATCAATTATATTAAAATCATTTACCATAACTCTAAAAGTTATCATTAACAAGGTAAAGGTTCTGTAATTTCCTACAGTTACCAACCGCTTGCATCAATAAAGGAGTGAGCGTCCTTTAATTGAATAAATAAATTAAATAACAGAGTGAGCATCTTTTACATTAAATAAATTAAAACTTATCCAACATTTAAAATCATTCTAACTGAACCCAATTAACATTTAAGGAAGTTATTAACTGTAAACCACAATTCAGTGATAGTGTTAGCACTCCAGGAGTCCTTCTAGGTTGTAACTCGAAGAAGCCTGGTAACTTTAACTAATATCTCAATGATTCACTCAAATGGATCAAGTTGGATGACTAAATCAAACATCACTCACTCAAGACATGCATAAACACACTTAGATTGACAAGGCTTTCAACTACTATTGTTCAAAGAGTTTATAAATAAGTGGATGTGTGGAGAATCCTTACTATACCAGCAGAATCATACAATAAACACATATGAATGGCCAATTACAATAAGTAAGTAATAGTTTCAATTCTAACTCATCAATGCAAAGACAGGATGACAACTATCAGGCATTAGACAAACATGAATAACATGAATATAACATTCAAGTGTAAGTACAGACTAGATAAGAAGATGGGAATCTGAACAAGTAATGGCAAAAGAAACTTGTATTACTTAATATGAAAATGTGAAGCTTGAGTACAAAGTCTGAAAGAGTCTCCAAAATCAAACCCTTGGTTCATCAAAAGTTGGTGGATTTATAGCCCTTACATCAGATATCTAGATCCTAAAAATCTAGATCAAATTTGCTAAAAATAGAAAGTCAACAACTGACACAAGAAACTAGGAAAGGATCCTATAAAATAGGTCAATTCCTTATCTTTGATGATATTCATATATTTATAATCTTCGAAAGTTGCAAGAAAACTTCAAGGATGATGAATAAGGCGAAATTGCAATCGTTAGCAAAAACAGTTTTTTCCCAAAAATAGAAAACAAATTTTATCTTCTCCTCCTTGCTGGCACCTTGAAAGCTGGAGCAGACTCCTAAAACTGATGCTCTTAATTATTATTCATCATCACAAACCATCCTCGAGCTATCTAGGTGAAAAAATCTTGGACCTGTGCAAAAATAGTGTCTCTCTTCCCTGTCAGTGCTTTCAGTGGCTAAGAGAGGCAAAATCTGAGCCTGTTAACCACTGAAATCTCTGCTTTCGGTGGTTAATGAATAGTTGAAATGTTCGCCTAAGCCACCAAAAAGCTTGTTTTCAGAAATAGTCAAAATTCACAAAAATGCATTACCTCCTTGCTTCCAAAACATTTAGGGATGATCTTCCAAAGCTTCAGAAGTTTGAATAGGGTCTAAAATAGCAGTATTATGGACAGACGTTTCTGGCTCCTCAGCCAAATTAATGGTTGCCTCTGCTAGGGTTTCTAGGTGAAGATGTGCCTCGGGATGAGGTCTTGGAGGCATCATTTTTTTTCTTAGTAGCCTAACCTTCCTACTATGTCATCTGCTCTCCAGCTGGGGTTATTTCTTGAAGATCTTGATCTACCATAGCTTCCTCGTGCTCTACTGGAAAAACTACTTTCTCCTCCTTAGACAAAGCATTGAACATGAAGATCGACTTATCCCCATATCATCCTTAATAGATTTTCAAAACTTGCTGGCTGTAAATATGGTGAAAAGTGACATCCATATTCTAAGTAATCTTAGTTTGAACTGATCATCCATTAGCCCTATTAGATGACCCAAAAATAATGTGGGGATGATCAAAGCCAAACCAGCAGCTTCTATTTTTCCATAACACAAACCTTCTTTGAAAACAGGCTCAGACAAGGATGCAAAGAGGGGTCTTATAAACTGTATATCTAGAGGGTTCTTTATAACATATTGCACTAACCCTTTACCTGTAACTATCATCATTTTATCTTTCATGAATACCGAGACATCCCCTGTCTTTTTCCATTCAATGATGAGTTTTCTCCTTTCTGATGCTAGTGGGAGATTTTGTATCATAAGCATGAAGAAGAATCGCAAAACTATCCAATTTCAACACAAGGAACCTCAGAACCCCTGACCTGTCCAATTTCAAAATTCGAGCAATCTTCAATCCAGGGAACCTACGCGTGCATCTGTCACCCGTCTTCATTTGTGTTTTAATATTTTAAATTCTTCTCTTTATCACAAACATCAGGATTTTGAAGATTTTGTCCTCTATATTTTCCAACTCTTATATTGCATATTCGATGATACAAGTGAATGGAATCGGGTTGGGCACTTGTGTGGCTTTGGTGACTTGGCATGTAGACTTTGCATGACCTATTTCTTGAATGCTCTATAGTTTGAACTTATGGCTCAACCGATGGCTTATCATCATGAGCCAATGCCTTCGACTGTCAAGGAATCCCAATCGAATAAACTACATTTACCAGTAGACATCTGTGCATCTCCTTTGCCTGCAATTTAGGCATATGGTATTTTCTGCTTCTTATATAATGTTGCACAAGAGGTTAATGAAGTAGATATTGTCATACTCCATTGTTTGGAAACAAAAGAATCTATTTAGGCCAGTAGTGTTTTTTCATATCTCAGATCTAGTAGATTCACAATGACCTGGCTTAGTTAGGATCATTGTCAGCTGGAAGCCCTCAGAATCTATTTGGCATGAAAAGAAAACCTTAAACATATGTAAGTTCTTTGACATCATTGCCTTGACACCTGCGTTTTTGGTCTGCTTATAGAAATCTTGCAAAACCTACAGTTATACACAATACAATACAAGCCTGATACGATGACTGTCAATTTTAACCAAAAATTCATGAAACTTCTACTAGAATTAAAACCAGATGATCAAATCTTCCCTCTTATCAAGGCATTGAAAAGAAACATCACTATTTGTTCATGGATTTTCCTAAAACATGTTTGACACTTGCGATCAATCTCTTGGCCCCTATATCATCATTAGGACCATAGCTCAATCTTTGCTGCAATGCTTTGATTTTGACGATCTATCAATGGATAACTTAAACTCTGGAACTTGGCACAAATTCCTTTGTGGCTCCTTTTTGTAGCTAGATATTTTCAACATGTCAATCCTTGAACAACTAATGTCGCATTCACCATTGAACAGTTGTGCCTTCTTTGACACTTGTATCATCGATTTGGCTAGGCACAAGACACCAGTGATGTCGGGTACTTGACAGAGGCAAATGGAATTATGAAGCTCGGTGTCAGGTTTGATATGGGGTGTTGACTTGTCTTGAGTTGAGGTTTGACTCGTGGCTTAATCCATGGATTTGACTCATGGCTAGGTGCGCTAGACTTTATGTTGTATGTTGTGATTTTATTTTTAACATTTAGAGTTTGGATTTCAATGTGACCTCAACATTAGACTTTGGTCCATGCACTAGATTTGATAATAGGATTAGACTTAGGATAGTGTATAATATAACCTAGGGTTAAGCCACTTAAATCACACATCACTTCTTATTTTATTTGGTAACAATAACAGTTGCAAATCTAAAGAGGGATAAAAACAGGATTTAGGAAATATTGACAATGTGTTTGTGAAATGCAGGTTAATGACAATGTCACAAGGATCTAGAGCAAACACAAACAATGGGAACTTAATGGGGAAATTGAAAATATAATACATTGGCCACAAAAATAACAAGTAATAATGAGAGGGATATGAACAAGCTTTCAAAAATACCATTACATTTTTTTTCGCTAACAGATGGAAAAATATCATCCCTAAATAAATTGTTCTCAACCATCCCAAATAATCTTGACTGGTTTAAACATGTGAAATAAACCCTGAAATCATATCGAAGGCTCCGTGCCATAAACTAGTGTTGATATCGTGGCCTAAGAAAGTTTATGGACATCATTATCCACTTCAATTTATTAAAGATAACAACTGATTGGAAACAATAATTAATGATATTAACTAACTTGCAAACAACATAATCTAGTCAATGAAATAGTTTAAAAAATGCATTCTAGTGAGGAAATAAAATAGAATTTAATAAAATGGGCCACCCACCTTTTCCAACTAGCTCAAAAACAGTTTTCTGGCAGTTTTGGTAATTTACTATTTTTAGCAGTTTTTAACTTTTGGGACCATTTTGAGGGCATAAATGAAATTTTTTGGGGATATAGGTTCTCAATGATAGCCAAAGGATCTGATTGATCCCCCTAAATGAATCTCCTCAACGATACCTTTCCAACAAGCTATCGTGCGCCTAAAACGGAGATCGTATGCAAAAGTTATGACCCTGGGAAGTTGATGTACTAACTTACCCAAATGGGGCCCACATGACTTTTGGTGCTTCATCTCCTAGGGTTAGGTTTTTGGATTTATATGGTTTTTGACATTCCTGATTATTGTTAAAAGGCCTTCAGAGCCTCATTGTAATCATCTTCTTGCGAATGTGAGTAGCCATCACATCTCTTCTCAGAGATAAGTTGCCACCAATCTAGTGAGTCTTTCACTCTGTATTTTTACAATCTTTGTACATATATTTCATTAATAGAAATAGTGTATTATTGTATCTATGTGTTTATGGTTGCATATATGATACACTTATGTTATATTATTGGAAATCTGTGATATCTCTGTGCATTTCTTTATTATATCTCCACTCTCATTTCGTGTCGAAAATAATCTGGATCAGTGGTATCAGAGTAGGTTGCTCTTGATCGTTTTTTTCAATGCATGTCCCCAACGAGGTCTGAGTATATCAAGTTGGGTATCAAGCTTGTCTCTCTTGAATACAATCTCTCTCGCACACCCAAGAAACCCTCCATGGCGAAAGAAAATAAAAATGACGGAGCAGACGATCCTATCAATTTATTGCTTGAGCAAGCTCTCGCGTGACAGAGGGACGAATTGATGGAGAATTTTTCCCACGTCCTTCAATGCTTGTCGATAGAAATAGGCACATATTCATCAAACAGCCACTTTGGAAGCACCTCTCCTTTCAAGGTACAGGTTAATTTTGATATTCCTGTATTTGAAGGTCAGATATATGCGGATGCCCTAGACAAATGGTTAAATATGTTAGAAGGTTATTTTTTTGTTCATAATTTTTTTGACAAGGAAAAGATCACCTTCGCACTCCTTAAATCTCTCCCCCATGTCAAACATCAGTGGAAAACTTATTGGTAGCAAAGTTCCATGGAGGAGTCTGGAATATATGGGGTTGATCCCACTTGGGATTTTTTTGTGGATGCGGTAAAGGAATAGTATTACCCTGTTGGCAACTATGAGGACTAGTACATGAGATGGACCACGCTGTGGAAAGAGAGGGGCCAAGAAGTTCTGGAGTTCATCAATACCTTCCATACCTTGCACACCAAGTTGGGTATCAAAGACTCTGAATGACATTTGGTTCTAAAATATCATGGGGCTCTACATAGATACATCCAAACTGAAATGGATTTTCTAGACATCTCATTACTTGGTGCTTCTTATCAATATGTTATTAAAATCGAGAAGAAATTTAAGCACCAGAACAAACGGGAGTTCAGGTCTGAAAATCTGGAACAACCAAAGTATGAAAAAGATGGCCCTAACAAACAATCTCCCGAAAACTAGTCCAAGCCATAGGAAAATAAGGGTCACGAGAAGACAAAGAAGGACACTGAAAAATGGTGTGATTTACACAAAATCCCCTGGCACAACATCGATGATTATCACTCAAAACAGTCATTGGTGGCTAAGATCAAAGAGAAGGAGTCGAACCCTGATTCAGAATCTGATTCTAAAAATACTGGTAAAAGGCAGATCATCGACGCAGACCCCACTACTATTGGCGTGACCGCAACAATTCAACCAGAAGAACCAACAGATCCTGAAGAGGGGGAGCACCTTTTTCATTCACAGATGTGGGTGAAAGGGACCCCACTACATTTTATTGTTGATAGCAGAAGCCAGAAGAACCTCATCTTAGCATAGGTCGTTAAACAATTGGGATTGTTGACAACACCACACCTGCAGCAATACAACATTGGGTGGCTCCGCCAAGGATGAGATCTTCATGTCAGCCAGTAGTGTCGATTTTCATACGGCATCCAGCCCTTCAGGGATGAGGTATTATGTAATGTTTCCCCACTGGATGTCTGTGATTTTCTCTTGGGACATCCATATATATGGATAAGCCATGTTTTTTATGACTCTCGACCTCGCAGTGTCATTGTTTATCTCGGGGGTCATCTCTACAAAATACCATAGGTAGTTTCGACTATTGTTCCACCTAAACAATGTCGCAAGGTAGTATATCATACTACAAAATTCAGCTTCTTCACAATCTATTCAAAAGGTGAACAGAAGGATACTGCAACCACTACATCCTCAACCCAAGCACCTTCTATCCAACAGAAGCAGGTCGACAAGATTTCAGCAAAGTGTAAATATTCCTTCTGTACACAGGAATCTCATGTATCCAGACTGGTTAAAAAGGTCCAACCCTTCTAGCCACATGTTCATGACAACCTTCAACAAGCTAAGCAGCTCATCAAGGCGCAGATTTAGTAAATACTTTTCCCTCTCCCCTGGGCACTCAACACAATGGATGCCATTGCTTCCTAAGGAGGGAGGATTGATCCAGGTGGATATCAGTGGCCACCCACCTTTTCCAACTGGCTCAAAATAGTTTTCTAGCAGTTTTGGTAATTTACTATTTTTAGCAGTTTTTAACTTTCGGGGGGCCATTTTGAGGGCTTAAATGAAGGTTTTTTGGGATAAAGGTTCTCAATGATAATCGAAGGCTCTTATTGAGCCACCTAAATGAATCTCCTTGATGATACCTTTCCAACACGCTATTGTGCGCCTAAAACAGAGATCGTATGCAAAAGTTACAACCCCGGGAAGTTGATGTACTAACTTACCCAAACAGGGCCCACGTGACTTTTGGTGCTTCATCTCATAGGATTAGGTTTTTGGATGTCTAGGGTTTTTGACATTCCTGATTATTGTAAAAATGCCTTCAGAGCCTCATTGTAATCATCTTCTTGCGAATGCGAGTAGCTATCACATTTCTTCTCATAGATAAGTTGCCACCATTCTAGCGAGTCTTTCACTCTATATTTTTATAGTCTCTGTACATTTCTTTCATTAATATAAATCGTGTATTACTGTATCTCTATGTCTATGGTTTCATCTTTGATATACTTCTTTTATATTATTGGATATCTACGATATCTCGGTGCACTTATTTATTATATCTCTGCTCTCATTTCATGCCGAAAATAATCTGGATCACAATTCCCTCTCCACAAGATGAAGTCAGTTATATCCGATCTAGAATAAATGCAAGGTTGATACATTGTGTTGATTTCGCGCTACAATTATGGATAGTAATAAATCTCTGTGTAGTTTTAAATTTAAAATTTAGATAGAATTATAATATCAGTGTATTAATAACTAGAAGTCAATGGCAATAAAATATCCCCGTTGTAATAACAGCATTTCAATTAATAATAAAATTTTCTATGTACTAATAATTAAAATCCAAAGGCAATAAAAATTTGTGTAGTAATACATGAATTTCAATGGTAGTAAAAATATGTGTAGTAATAATTGCAAATTCAATAGAAATAAAATGCATGTTTGGTAATAAATGAAATTCAAAAGCTAATCAGGACAGCTAACAAGACTGGTAGTGCCACGCTTGGATGCACAGTGCACTGAAGAAAAAAAATGTGTTAGCTAAGATTGAGGAGCAATCGTTATGCAGCAAATCGTTGAGAAAAAAGGTGTTATTCAGCAATTCATAAAAAAACGTTTAAGGAGTAATCGTTATACAGCTATCGTTATACAACATTCGTTATACAACAATTGTTATACAACAACTGTTATATAGCAAATCGCCATGTAGCAATCAATGTACAGCCAACGTTATACAACAAATCGTTATACAGGAGCTCGTTTAAGGAGCAATCGGGTTCAACAATGTGTTATTCAGTAGATCGTGTTATACATGAGCTCATTTGAGGAGAAATCGTTATTCAACAAGGCGTTATACAACAAATTGTGTTATACAGGAGCTCATTTGAGGAGCAATCGTTATTCAACAAGGTGTTATACAACAAATCATGTTATACAGGAGCTCGTTTGAGGAGCAACAGGTTTACATCAAAGTGTTAAGAGAAAAAGTGTTGCAAGACATGGAAGGTTTATTTGTTAAGAGTTCTAGCGCAAATATACAAAGGATCCAAGACGCAAGGAAAAATAAACAAGGCGCGGAGAAAAAGGAATGGTTCATTGGGTAAAGAGAGGGGATAAACGCCCAAGAGAGAATTCTTGCTAGGAAGAGAAACGATTCTACACTTATTATCCATGCACATGAAAGCAGAGCATTTGAATATAAATCTTTAACACCGGAGTGAAAGACAGTCGATTCAGCTCTTGGTCGACTGCTCAGGCATAGACTAATAACTTAAAGGATAAGGGAACAGAAGATAAAACACAAATCTGAATCCATACCTTCTCCATGGAGAACCAAATAATAAATAAATAAATTCAATCAAGGAATAAGGAAAACGCAAGTAGGAGATACAAGCGCAGGCGAGGTTTTGAGTCCAGGGCTTATTCTGGCCATGCGCCATTAGACAGTAACTCAGAAATAAAGGATATTGTGGATAGCATGGTTTCTTTCAGGATGATTCAAGTGACAAGGGGATTACATTGATAACAAAAAGAAATAAAATAAACAAGTGTTTATTACAAGTAACAACTTTAACAGACGTACATTTATCGACGACGAAGAGGCGAAGAAGTCCTCCCACACGTTCACTCCATCCAAAACCCTCTTTTCAACCGATGAGACCTCACTGGTACCTCCCATCCAATGCTAGGGGTAATTTTCTTCCCCCTAAGCCCCCCGAGCCACAAAGGGGCCATGCACACAATACCATATAATGTTAGCACCCAGCTCACCTCACAAGGTCAAGCTACCACTTGTTACCTAAGCTTGGTATCCCAACTCCCACAAGAGAAAGTTCAGTCAAGATGAAATTTCAACAGCGTAACTTTACACAAACCAGATGTGTCCTATACTCCTCCTCGTCCATCTCTTTTATAGAGTTTCTTAGTCATTAGTTTCCCAAACCCTCATTATATTCCTTTTTCATTTATTTAATTAGGAAAAACATCCCCCGTACGCATGTCGCCCAATCCCCTAGTTGCACCAGAAAATCAATTTTATTAATTAATTAAATATTCTTATTTCCCTCACCCACCTAAAAGAATTCCTAAAAATGTTCATCTATGTCCCAATATTCCCTTACAATTCTTAAATGACTTATGCCTTACTTAATTCCTAGTTGAGTTCATAAATAGAAAGTTCCAAATGCTAGATTCCTTACTAAGCTAGGCATTTAGCTTTTTCTTTAAGTTTCCCTTTTTCTTTAAGTTTCCTTTTCTTTTAAGTTTCCCCCTTTTTCCTTTTTAACTAAAAATCAATTTAGCAAGTGTAGATAAAAACAACCATTTACCCTTTTAATAAATTTAATCCTCCATTATAATAAAAAAATAAATTTCCTTTAATAATTAAGTTTGAATTTCTTACCCCCCTCCCTTCTTGTTACATGTTTATTTAGTTTTTCTTTATCCACATATTCTACTTAGACCTAGGTTTTAAGTTTACCAGTTTGGGTGACAATTTTTAAGGGAACTTTTAGTTATTAAACTTCACTCATACCATCATCTATTTTAAGTCCGACCAGGTCCAAAGGAGGCATAGTTTTCTAGGCACTAGGTTTACCAACTTATCATAGTTAAAATCACGACGTGCCCTTCATAATGCACTACATTCTCCAAGGGTGTCACTTGCCTCTTTCCATTTTCTTTGTGTAACATGCCCTTCAAGATGCACTACGTGCTCCAAGGGTTCCACTTGCCTCTTTCTATTTTCTTTGTGTGATGTTCCCTTCAAGACGCACTACGTGATCCAAGGGTGCCACTCGCCTCTTGACTAAATTTGGTAGACGTTGAACCCTTGGAGTCAATACTTCGTCAGGTGATCTTGTGGGAGACTAAGGGCCTCTAAGGAATAAGGATCCTGCCTTATTGCATGCCCCTTAGAATCATCGTGAGATACTGTCATAGTCTTCCCTCACGGCATCGTGGGTCTTCTTGAACTAGGTAACCGTTAGCCTATATTTTGAGCCACGGTGGGAGTTCTAGTAGGCTGTGGAAGGTCTGCAACCACACCTCTCCCTCAATGTCTCTAGTTGTCATGCATGACCGATTTACTCCAAATGTGAGTCTGGTCGACAAGATATCATCAGCTTGCATCCATACACAAATCATGTTAGCAATAACAACCAACATCATAATATATAATCATATGTACATATGTCACATCAACAACATTCAAACCCTAACAGTCCACTCCCTAACTCGATCCGGAGTCCAAGGGGTTTCATCGATGCCTCGGCATCCTCAACATCTAGAGTCCTGCACACTCAGGAGAACCCAATAAATAGCACGTGCCTGTGTAAATACAAAAAAATAACATATCATCAAATCCACAATATCTCGTAATCATAATCAAAATAGCCAATAGTATAACAGCCTGGATCACTTGCACGCAAGTGTCCTCAAAGAATAAGTCTGATCAATGCGTGTAAGAGAGGGATGTTACAAGAATGTACAACCCTCTGGTCTTGTACACAAGATGTTGTGAATAAATACTATAGATGATTATGGAGGCAATATAACTAAGCATTCCTCCTCAAGGGTGTTATGCAATACATGAAAAATATATGTGTTACATGAGATATCTACAACAACGTGTGTTATGAATTGTGTTTATTCAAACATACCAAGGCTTGAATTTATGGAAAGATATTTGGCCCAAGTTAATTTCACTATTTGTTTTCCTAAATCTCTCATACAATTGTTTTTGTGCCATGTCAAGAAAGTGTTTAATATGGGGTTCATGATCCCTAGATCCCCTTTTCAATTTTAGTGCATCTTCTTGGTTGGAAGAAGGCCTAGTGTTCTCATGCCATAAAGCATGTACTAGTCTTTTAACTACACCAATTAACTTCATGTCAAAACGAGGTAGCCTACTAGTGAAGGCCCACAAATCTGTTGTTACACTTGGTTGAGGCTATCTCGTCTATTAGAATATTTTCTAAGGGTTTTGATATTGCATTTCATGAGATGAGAGGTTTTTTGGAGCAAACGTTGTTTTCTTGTGATCTTTCTAACAATTGATTGTGACAATACACGTCAATATGCATTACGATCTTCAGAACGAGATTTCATACCAATTTTTTGAAAAGCATCCACAAGGTTTCTAAAAATATGATTACTTGTTTCTAACTTTTGACTGTTTTAATGACTAAAATTCTCCTAATAGCTATCAAACTTATTTAGTTTAACAAAGCCAAAAATAATTGACAGTTAGCGGCATCATATTTTGGTTCAAAATATTCTTTAATGATTTTATAAGAATGATAATGAATAGTCTGGTTAGGTAACTTACCTTCAAATGATGTTAGACCACTTTCATCCACCTTAATGTGTTTATGAGTTCTTTTTTGCACACTGCTCAATCTAGGTAGGGACGATAAACCCGTATTTTGGCACTCTTAACCTCCCTGCTCTAGAGTTAACAACATAACAGTTATTTCCCCTTCAATAAGTGGAGAATAAATTTTGGGAGGAGAGTGGACATGCCCATGACTAGTTTCTRGAACGTTTGACTTTCCAACAAGAGGTTGCACCACAGGAAATTCTTCACCAAAAGGATGTGMACCAKYTTCCTCTCTAATTTCATCCATTGTATAATMAACTCCAAGAAAACCCTTCATCATCTGGTCATCCACAAAAACTTGTCTTAATGAGATAGTGATYGGAGGTTCAATAGAAATCTGAACTGGATTGGTCTCTATTGAAATTATACACTTTGTTTGTATTTATGGAGGAGAAACAACAATGTCATCTATTCCTCTATAAATTGGATTACCCTCTGTTGGAAGCCTRCGTTTTGAAATACCTAACCTTTCMTTTTATCTTTCTTCCTTTACCTTTTCAATGGGTTTTTCTTTTCTTGAAGACTTTCTACTTCAATTTTGTAGGTTCCCCATGTTTAAAGAGAACAATTATCTTCCAATCACACCACAACAATTTTTCTTTCCACAGACAATTGTCTTCCATTTACACAATTTTTTCTATCAATTACACAAGAAGACACAAGTTTGTTTTCCATTAAAAAATGTATTCTAGTTAAATATTTTTTTCTACAAATTACACAAGAAGACACAAGTTTTCTTTCCAATGAAAATTGTCTTCCAGTTACAAAAATGTGTCTTTCTATTACACAAGAAGACACAAGAAATATTTCCACGGACAATTGTCTTCCAATTGAACAAAATTGTCTACCAGATATGCAAGAAGACGCGATTTTGCATTAAACTAACAATTGTCTTCCAGTTGAAAAAATTTGTATACCAATTAAACAAGAAGACACAAGTTTTCTTTCCCCAAACAATTGTCTTACAATTGCACAAATTTGTTTATGAATTACATAAGAAGACACAAGTTTTCTTTCCAAAAATAACAAAAACATGTATGTTGTTGCTATTTCTACATGCAGATGTCAGACTAGTTCGCGTTTTTCGAAAATATGAGGTTGAGAAGAGTGCTTGGCGCTCATCTCTTCCCGGTAGGAATGTGTGTGTGTTCCTAGAATGCATGTTCCCTAAAGCGCGCATGCATTTTAGGAATGCATGCACATTCCTTCTAGGAAGGGATGAGTGCCAAGCACACTCAACCTCATTTATTTCTAGTCACAAAAGCATGTTAGCGCTCTTAATGCAATGGATAAAACATTTATTGTAGCCCAAATAACTTTATGAATAAATATGTATAGGGTTTTGGGGAAAACTAGGACCTAAAGGCTTAAGATTGAAAGTGTTTTGAAGCATAGATTAGTGGTAGAGAACTAATATGGAGGTGCAAAGGTTGTGGGGAATTCAACAAGAGGTATAGGCATAGTGCACTTAGGGATTGGGTGTGGAGGGGGTTAATGGTCAGGTATAGGTTATGACTAGGCTTAGATAGA
>ML786867.1:556803-569395 GCA_009831015.1 Picea engelmannii | reverse complement strand
GTGTCAAGAGTCCAACACAATTGACGGTCTATCCATCTGAGCCCCAATTAGAGTTTCATGGCAAGTTGTAACTCACCTCTTAAATCCATTCAAGGACATATTGAGAATTTGGTTTGTGGGAAAAAAATTCAAACCAGATAGAATAATTGAGTTGCATAAGCTCCTACAAGTGTGTTTGGCCAAGGCCCGCATGATTGAGCTACCCAAAATCACCCAAGCTATTTTTTTTCAAAATCGATCCCGAGTGAAAAAATTGCATTATCCCTTACTAAGAAAAACCCTAGCTCCATAGATCCTCAAAAAAAACATTATACGGGAAATCGAATCATTGGGGAGAGGTGTCCCTAGCTATAATATAGTGTCAGGAGTCCAACACAACCAACGATTCGTCCATCCAAGCCCTGGTTAGATTTTTATGGAAAGTTATAACTCACCTTCTAAAGCCATTCAGGGACATATTGAGAATTTGGTTTGAGGGGGAAAATACAAACTGAGTAGCATAATTGAGTTTTATAATCCCCCATAAGTGTTTGGACAAGGTCCATGTGACCACGCTACCCACAATATCCCAAGCCAGTGTTTTTCAAAATCAATTCCTAGTTCAAAAATTGCATTATCCCTTACTGAGCAAAACCCTAGTTACAGAGATCCTAAAAAAAACATTTTTTGAGAAATGGAATTATAGGGGAGGTGTGCCTCTAGTTGTAATCTAGTTTTAGGAGTCCAACAGAATTGATGGTTCATCCATCCTAACCCATGTTAGATTTTTATGGCAAGTTGCAAACTCGCCTCCTCGAGCCATTTAGGAACATATTAAGAATTCGGTCTAGGGGGGGAATACAAACCAAGAAACATAATTGAGTTATGTAAGCTCACTCATGTGTGTTTCTCCAAGGCCAACGTGACCATACTACCCACAATTGCTCGAGCTAATGTTTTTCAAAATCGACCCCTAGTGAAAAAATTGCATTATCCCTTACTGAGAAAAACCCTAGTTCTGGAGATCCTTGAACAAAAAAAAATTGGGAAATGGAATCACAAGGGACGGGTGCCCCTAACTGAATCCAGTGTTAGGATTCCAACACAACTGATCGTTCATCCATCGTATCCCTGATTATATTTTTATGCCAAGTTGCAACTCGCCTCCTAAATTCATTCAGGGACATATTAATAATTTGGTCAAGGGGGGAAAAATCCAAACCGAGCAGCAACAATTCAGTTTTGAAATCTCTTGAAAGTGTGTTTGGCCAAGGCCCATGTGACCACACTACTCACAATCGTCTAAGCTAATTTTTTCAAAATTGACCCCTAGTTCAAAAATTGCATTATCCCTTACTGAGAAAAAACCTAGTTCTAGATATCCTTGAACAATGCATTTTATAGGGAATGGAATCATAGGGGAGGGGTTACCCTAGTTTTAATTTGGTGTCAGGAGTCCAACACAACTGACGGTTCTTCGACCCAAGCCCTGGTTAGAGTATTATGGTGATTTGCAACTCATCTACTAAATCCATTGAAGGACATATTCAGAACTTGGTCTAGGGGGGGGGGGAATCCAAACCAAGCAGCATAATTGAATTCCATAAGCTCTCGCAAGTGTGTTTGGTTGACATCCACGTGACCACACTTTCTACAATCACATGAGCCAGTGTTTTTCAAAATCAACCCTTAGTGAAAAACTTGCATTGTCCCTTACTAAGAAAAACCCTAGTTCCAAATATCCTCAAAAAAAACATTTTTCGGGCAACATTATCACAGGGGAGGGGTGCCCCTAGTTGTAATCGTGTGTCAGGGTTCCAACACAACCAATGGTCCATCCATATAATCCCCTATCATATTTTTATGCCAAGTTGCAAATCGCCTCCTAAAGTTATTCAAGGACATGAGAATTTGGTCCAAGGGAAAAAATTCCAAAATTAGAAGCACAATTGTGTAATGTAATCTCCCACAAGTGTGTTTGTCAAAATCCTACGTGAACACACTACCCACAATCATCTGAGCCAGTGTTTTTCAAAATCAACCCCTAGTTCAAAAATTGCATTGTCCCTTACTAAGCACAACCCTAGCTTCAGAGGTCCTCAAACAAGGCATTTGGGGGGAAATGGAATCACAGGGAGGGGTGCCCCTAGCTATAATCCAGTGTCAAAAGTAAAAAACAATTGATTGTTCATCCATCCAAGTCTCAATTAAATTTTTATGGTGAGTTGAAACTTTCCTCCTAAAGCCATTCAAGGACATATTGAGAATTTGGTTGGAGGGAAAAATATCCAAACCTAGCATCATAATTGAGTTTTGTAAGTTCCTACAAGTGGGTTTGGCCAAGGCGCATGTGACAACGTGTTGATGCAGGAAAAATTCCCTTTATCAATAGCAAGGGTTACCCCCAATAAGAAGTCCCAATTACACCTTTCACTGTTTGGAATAGAGAACCCATCTGGATTATAGCCCAACATCCATCTCTAGTTTGGGGTTACCAGTTGCGGCCCAGTTCAACGATGAAGGTTTCTAATCTAAAGAATGAGATGAAACTAATATAATATGCATGCATTTGGATGGAAAAGTTTACCGGAAAGAAAACACAGAACCAAGCATGTTCATGTCAATGGCCTAGGAAATAGTTCATAGAGAGCATAGACAAGAATACGAATAAATAATTGCAAACCCAAAATAGTCTAGCATTTAAAAAATTACTTACAGTCCTATGTTCACATATTCATACAAATATTTCTTGAAGAACATAAATAATAACGCAGCCAATCATACATAAGAATAGTCTTTAATACGAAGTACATCCTTACACAACCCCAATGTTGAGCGGAATGCAACAAAATAGTCCACGCATGTGCAAAACAAGAATCAAATTTCTTCAAAAAACAGTTTGGCCAAATACGCTTCTCCTCATTAAAAGTTTCATCAATATTACATAAAATCTCCAAGAGACAAAATCCCATATTCGGATACAATCCCCCTATTTATTAAAATCCAACTTAATTTTTGGCCTTCCGCCTTCCCAAATCTTGACCTTCCATTTTCAAACTTTCATCCTTATCCTCTTTGGAATGAGAAGGGAATAATGACAACAAAAATGTTTGTAATTTAATATATATCATATATCATATGCATTTACATTTCGAATTTGTCTTTTAATGCTAGTGGGCCATCATGGGTTTTGGCCCTAGTTCGCCTCATGCAATGTGGTGAAAGATTTGGACACTTGGGGATTTCTCTTGCTTATATGTTTCTATTGTTGTTGCTACATTTGTTGTTGCTTCAACTACTAGTGATCTAGTTGTTGTCACTTCAGCTCTGGTTGTTTTTGTTGTTGTTGTTGCGGCTAGTATATCATCCTCTATTGTAGATCACATTTGTGAGAGCCCTACTGCATACTGGTGGATTATTCTTGTCCTGATGTAGAAAAATTGTATCTCTGTAGTTTTTTTCCTTCACATGTCGCATATTTGGATTGTTGAGTATGATCGTCTTCCAGTGTTGTTACCTAGCACCATTCAACACAAGATAGATAAGTTACCAGAGTACAATCTTGAAATATAATTTAAAATTGTGCATTTTAACCTATAGAACTGAAAATTTAACTAAGTAAGTGTTCTTTATATGCTTCCCTGAGTTCAGTTCCCGGTCCCTCTGATTTTGATCAAAGTCTTGTGTCATTCAAGCTTTTGGGTTGTTGTCAAAGTGTGAGTGTTCAATCTTAAACATTGTGAAAAAATGGTGGGGAATCTCTTCAATCCTATAACTATGAAGTTGTAGATATCAGCGAGACATTTCCAACCGTACAAGGAACGCATGAAACAAATATCAGAGTCAAAAGTTATGGCCAAAATACGACTTATTGTTCGATGAAAAAAAAACACGTGAGGACCCCTAATACATGGTGTGTCGGGGGTGAAAGTGGATTTTCTACCGACATGGCCTGTGTCGACGAGGAATGAAAATCTCGTGCCATAACAACGATGATCAAAGTGGATCTTTTGTTGGTGTATGGACAATTTTAGTGATAAGTTATGGACATGGTTTTATTAAAATTTTAAGGCAAAGTGTGAGTCTAATAGGAGGGGTATGATTAAAATAAAGTTATGGACATGTTGCCCATGCCATATCACCCTTAAAATTCCCCACCTCCATTTCAAACCCACGCGACATAAATTTTAAACCCTTTCTTTTTTGAAATGCTTTATAAAAATTCATTTAACATAACCATGCATGCATCATGGCTGGTACAACGGGTGAGAAATTCCATTTTGTGGCCATTCAGAGGTTGAATCATGTTTTAAATCATGTGATTGGACTCCGATACACATTCATTCCAAGAGGTTCAAACATGGTATAAGTTAAGCTGGTTAAGGGAAAGGTTTTGAATGCCATTAAATAATGGTTCAAGGGGGATCACATGGCCTATGGGCCCCCACCTTTTTTCATTTACGTTACCACATATTTTCTACTTTGTTTAATGAAAACTCCCCCCACTTTATTAAACCTTTATTTTGTTTTTTATTTAATTATTAAATTATCCAAAAAAATCTATATTTCATTTTTATTTAATTTTAAATTATAAAAAAAGATTTCATATTGGAGTAATTTTTATTTCAGACCTTTTTTAATATGATATTGCGAGGTGGTGCTTGGATTGAAGAAGTCAAACGGTGTTTAACAATGTTTTAACGTAACCTTGTATGATTTCAAAGGCTCATAACGTGCCCATACAACGTCTGATTGGGGTACCATCTTTTGCGATGCAGAGAACATGGGGAGAGGTTTTCAATGAGAGGGATTATCATGTCATTTGAACATTTCAGTGGTGTTGCGGTTAATGAGGTTGGCTTGGCGGGAAATCTTTGGTGATCGTTCTGGCACTCCGGGGCCTCGGATTTTGATTATGTCAATGGTGTTGGAATCATAATTATGTAAAACATGCAATTAGCATATTTTGGGGGTGAAAACTTCACTTTGATCAATACCCAAAATTGCGAGCAGAGTTTTTTTAATGGAAGTTTGAACCTCTTTCTTGCTACTGCTTCACCCAAATTCAGTTCTATCAATTCCCGTGGCATTTTTGTTATATAGGCTTTTAATCCATCCATTGGAACTGAGGTCATTTTTCAGTGGCTAAGAAATATAAACCCGTGTAAACATCTAATTGATATTTGGAGCACTTGACACTGAGTATGTGATAGGGGTATCGATTCTTCTATGAGATGCAATTCAGAGATAGCCTAATTCTTGTAGATGTTGCAATTAACTCACTTGACAATAAATGCCACTTCATGATTGAGGTTAGTCATATAATCAAAAGGCGTAAAATATGCATGTTGGTATGGTATGCATAATGAAAGTTTCTAGAGACACAAATAGACTTGCCCATATTATTATAATACTCAATCGCTACTGCAACATGGCGTCAATCAAAATCAATAGGAAATCAAAATCAATCATCCAATCAGAATTGAAATTCTTAATATTTGATAACCGAAAGAACCTAACTAATGGGCGCAACGAAAAGGATCTAAGTTGGAATTGGGAGAGGCTTAGAGATGTGAGTGTCTCACTGACATGGTCTATGTCGATGAGAAAAGCAAGATCAATATCGATACACCTAGTGTCGACGAGGAATGGATATATCTTATTGATACATCGATGGAGGAAGAAGAAAAAGATCCAATGATGTGCATTGTATAAGAGAAGATAAAGGAAACTCATTGATACACCAAGTATCAGTGAAGATAGAGGACACTCGTCAATACACAACATATCGGAGAAAATAGGGGATCATGTGCCAATGTATCAACGGTCGAAAGAAGATTAATCTCCAGCATATCGACACACAAAAGAAGATCAAACTTCTCTATATCGGCGTCAGAAAGGAGATTGATTTCCGTTATACTCAAAGGGAAGAAAGAAAATCCAAAAATTCTAAGTGTTTGGAGGCTTCAAGTGCATTGACGGGAAAAATGAGATGTTACCAATATAGGTTGTATCAGTGGGGACAGAGGATGCTCGTCGATACATTGTGTATCGAAAAAGAAAGAGGAAGTTCATCAATACACTGCGTATCAGTGGGCCAGAGGAATCTTCAAAATTGTTGAAAATGGTAAAGTCTGGATAGTAAGAAGAGAGTCTTGGGATTTAACATTTTCATGCTAGAGTCTAAAAGGTTTTCCAACAGAAAAATTTTAATAAGGGATCCAATTTATTCTCTTAGAGTAATGGTGAATAGAAGAAATTATGGAGGGTGTTGTGCTGGCACAACAATTGGCGACACGGTAGGTGAAGTAAAAATATTTGTTGGTCTTTCCTAACTTATGAGCATAAAATGTAGAGAGTCGTATCCTTACTTTTAAGATCAGAAATTCCAAAATAATGTGCAGCAATTACCTAAAAGGTTTTGTTATCACACAAGGTGTAGGTTGGGAAAATACGAACCCAACCACCAAATGGTGACAATTTAGAGAACACCTACCCAGTATCACCTTAGGCAGGTATTCTCGTCACTTTAGAGATGATAGAATCACCTCAAGGGGGGAATCTCGGTGACGCTGGGGGAATGAGATGGAAAGTGAAGAAATGAAGTCCCCCTATAGGTCAAGATAGTGTTACGAACATAAAAACATAAATAAATAATAAACAATCATAATAATAATGATAATTTAAATTAAATAAATGAAATATCAAGAGGCACGTACCTCTTCACCCTGTGACCAGTCAATGATATAAGTAAATCGTCAGGAGGTTCATTCTAACATCATCTATTATTCATTACTCAATCAATTATGAGTTCAGAAATACTTGTCCACAAATTAATAGCAGTTTACCTGTTACAGTGGTATCAGAGTCAAATCCTTGGCTATTCAACTTGTTGTTGTTCGTTGATGTCTAACATTTTCGTCTAACTTTTGTTGTCCCTGTCACCCTCACCGTACATTCCCCTTTCTTTCGTCATACACCCTCGATGTTAATTTCGCAGCTAAATTTCATCGTACTTTATGTCATTCGTCGTACTAGTGTACCTTCCTCTAGTCATTGTACCTTCTGCCAGCCGTCGTACCTGCTCTAGCTGCCATCCCTCCCTATTGTTCCACCATCGTACTAGTTGTCAGTCACCATACGTGTCCATGTCCATACCTATCGGGCTGTCAAATATGTTCGTTGTCTCTCTTATCCTCTCATTCGCACCCCCCTCGAGTGACCCTTCATAATGTATGTTATAATAATATATTATAATAACATTATTATAATAATTATTATAATTTATTTATATGTATATATAATTAATAGATATATGTATATATATATATAATAATTAACAACATATATATTATATAAAAAAAATTATAAAAAAAGTATATATAATAAAAAAAAGGAGGTATATTAGAAAGAACATTAAACTTGAAAAAATGGTTAACAACGAGGAGTTAAAAGCAGACGTAAAAAAACGTAGAGATGATGTTAACAGCATAAGTTACTGACTTAACAATGTGGAAAAAATGCAAAAAGACATGAATGAAAAAATCGATAAATTATTAGAAAGCGAAAGAAAATTTGACAAGTTAATACAACAAGGGGAAATATTATTAGAGCTCTTTGAAAATGATAAAAATGAAACAAAGAGAAGACTTGATGAACATAGTGCAAAAATTGAACAATTGATGGAACGGATAGATGCCTTATTTGCAGAACCCTTGGCTTATCAAAGACCACCACTAAGTCCAAAAATACCAAAGATAAATTCAGAAAATCAAGGAAACTAAGAAATACCAGAGGTAGATTTTTTGAGGAATATGCACAACCCCAGATTCCAAGATAGAGATTACTAGAAGTTTAAAAAGGAGCTACCAAAGTATGATGGCAAGGACCATGGACGAGTTGTTTTTTGGATAAACAAAATGGACAGAATTTTTTAATCAAACCCCCTGCTAGGTGAACGAGAGAAAGTAATGACAACCTCCAACAGTTTAGAAGGAGAAGCTTATGATTGGTACCTTTGGTGGTCCAGGAAACGTGATGCTCGTTCCTTCCATTGGAAAAGCTTCACAACAACCCTACTTAAAAGGTTTCATGACGAAGAGGATGATGACCTATATAACAAGTTTGTGCATCTCAAACATAAGGGAAGAGTAAACGATTATACGCACGAATGGGAGGTCCTAGCAAAAAGGCAATGCAGATTCACAGATGAGCAACTACTAAAAATGTACATATGTGGCTTAATAAATTACAGTCGTATTGAAATTAAAATATGGAATCCTAAAACTATCGAGGATGTTAGACACGCAGCAAGGCTAATAGAACAAAAAAACAAGTTCAATAAGCCATCATTCACAAATCTAGAAAAGTTAAATAAATATTCAGATGATAGAACAAAAAGATACTTTGCAGATAGGTCTAACAAGTATGTACCACCTCATTTGAGGGAAGGTTAATGTGGGCATCATGACTCAAATAATAAATGGGAAAACAAATGTCGATATTGTGGAGACAAATAATCGCTTGGGCACAAATGCAACAGTAAAAAATTGTATACTTGTGAAGCAGAGAAAGAATCAGACACATCCGACAGTGACTCGGATAAAGAAAGTAAAGAGGAAAGTGTTTCCCCTGAAACAAAACCATAAGAGGTCATGCCCAAGATATCCTTGGCAACAATAACAGGAATAACTCAACCACAAAAATTAAAACTAAGAGGGCACATAAAAATAAAAATAAAGTACCACTATTCTTGTAGATACAAGGAGAACCCATAATTTTATAGATATAAATGTTGCAAGAAAATTAAACCTATTCATATATACAGCCAAAGATATAAAAGTAATGGTTGCAGATGGAAAAACATTGATGGAGTAGGGAAGTGTCACAAGGTCAAGCTTCAAATAGAAGATTGTGAATTTGAAACAAGGTTCTACACAATACCCTTGGGGGGAGTAGACGTCGTCTTGAGAATTCAATGGTTACAAACATTAGGGACCTATTCTGCAAATCACCAAAAACAATTTTTTAAATTCAAATGGGAAGGAAGACGATACAAATTGTATAGATTCCATCCACCCCCCACCCAAATAATATCCTCACAAAAAATGGAGAAACTAATTCGGAAAGGAGCACCAGCTTACATGGAACAATATCATCAGATGGAGTTATTAACAACAGAAATAGTCCAATCTGAACACCCAAAGATTCAAACATTAATCCAAAAATATGACAAGGTATTCAAAGACTTACCTATGAAGCTTCCACCTGAAAGAAATATAGAGCATATAATTGAGGTTAAGCTAGATTCAACACCAGTTAACATCAAACCTTATCAATAACCTCACCACCATAAGACAAAGATAGAAAGGATAATTCAAGACCTACTGAAATGTGGGGTTATTACAACAAGTAGGAGCCCATATGTAGCCCCAATGATATTGGTTCAGAAAAAGGATGGATCTGTCGGACTATGCATAGACTATTGAGGGATAAATAAGATAACTATAAAAAACAAATTTCATATACCATTCATAGATGAGTTGTTGGAAGAACTCCATGGAGAAAAATACTTCTCGGATATAAGGTCGGGGTACTACCAGATCCGAGTAAGATTAGAGGATGTGGAAAAAACTCCTTTACAAACACACAAAGGTCACTATGAATTCAAGGTGATGCCATTTGGGTTAATGAATGCCCCTGCTACATTTTAAGCTACTATGAATCAAATCTTTCGGCCCTACTTAAGGAAGTTTTTACTAGTCTTTTTCGATGATATTCTTATTTACAATAAGACTTGGAAGGAGCATTTGAAGCAATTAGAGCAGGTTCCTTCTCTCTTAGAAAACAATCAGTTTTATGAAAAACTATCAAAATGTTTGTTTGGTAAAGAGGAAGTAGAATACCTTGGTCATATCATATCCCAAGATGGAGTCAATGTGGACCCCAATAAATTCAATAAAATCACGGAATGGCCCAAACCAAAAAACATATCAAAACTAAGGGGATTCCTTGGATTAACAGGTTATTATCGAAGATTTATCAAGAACTACGCTCAATTAACAACACCACTTTCAAACTTATTAAAGAAAAAATCCTTCAAATGGAATGACAATGCAGAAGAATGCTTTGAAACATTAAAAAGGATTATGTCATTTGCACCTCTGTTAGCAACACTAGATTTTACAACACCCTTTGTAGTAGAATGTGATGCATTGGGATTTGGAATAGGAGTAGTATTAAATCAAGATGGCCACCTGATAGCTTTTGAAAGTCGAAAACTCAACAAAAGGGGAGAGTTAAAGTCCACCTATAATAAGGAAATGCTATCCATTATGCATGCATTAGCTAAGTGGCAAAAGTATCTTTTAGGAAGCAAATTCTCGAGACGTATTGATCACAATAGTCTTCAATACCTACTAAGACAAAAAACATTGTCCACGAAACAACAAAAATGGATGGAAAAAAATTCCACCTTTGATATGGAAATAATACACAAAAAGGGAAAGGACAATGTAGTTGTTGATGCATTATCAGGAAAAGATGAAGAAGTAAGGGAATATGCAACAAAAGTAGTCATTCTTGATTGGTTAGATGAAATCTGAGTTGAATATGCCAAAGATCCTTAATCCAACTCAATAATCAACAATTTGGACCAAAATCCCAAATTTGAATGGAAAAATGTCATTTTATGGTATAAGGACAAAATCAATCTAATTCCATCTTCAAAATTCAAAATGAAGGTCTTAAAGGAGTCACACAACACCCCAGCATCATGACATGTGGTTTTTTTTCAAAACCTACTATAATGCACGACAAACATTCTATTGGAAAGGAATGAACAAGGATATTCAAAAGTTTGTTTCCCAATGTCACATATGTCAAAGGAATAAAAATGAAACTGTTATGAATCCAGGATTACTACATCCTCTACACATCCCTGACCAAAAATGGGAAGAGATCTCGATGGATTTCATTGAAGGATTACCCATGTCTAACAAGAAAGATAATATATATATATATATATATATATATATATATATATATATATATATAGTTGACAGATTAACCAAATATGCACATTTCATGACAGTAAGAAAAAACGACTGAACAAAACAAATTGCAGATGATTTTTGCAAAAACATTTACAAATTGCATGGGTTTCCAAAGGCGATTGTCAGGGATATCGATGCAAAATTTAAAGGAAAATTTTGGAGATATTTTCACAAACAAACACGAATATCCCTTAATATGAACTATGCCTACCATCCACAAACAGATGGTCAAACTGAAATTGTAAATAAATGCTTAGAAACTTGCTTATGGTGCTTTGTGACAGATGAGAAAAATAAATGGTCTCAATGGTTACATTTAGCTGAATGGTGGTATAATTCCACATATCACACTTCCACTAAAATGACTCCTTTCCAAGCCTTGTGTGGTTATGAACCACCCAAATGGAAAGAGTTTTCACTAATTAATACTAAGGTCCAAGCAGTAAGGAATAATCTAGAGGAAGAATAGAAAATCATCCAAATATTAAAAGAAAACCTACAAACAGCTTGTAATCGAATGAAACAACTAGCAGACCAACATAGGTCAAAAAGAGAATTTGAAGAAGGTGATTGGGAGTTTGTACGACTTCAACCCTACAAACAATTATCCCTTAGGCAACAAGGGAAGAACAAATTGGCTCCAAAATTCTATGGACCCTTTCGAATTAACAAAAAGATTAGCAAAATCTCTTATGGATTGGAATTTCCAAACAATTGTCGCATCCACAACATCGTCCACGTCTCATGTCTCAAGAAAGTGCTTGGGCAAGCTCAACCATTTCAAACAGAAATCCCATAATTTGATGAAGAAGGAAGAATAATTTTAGAACCAGAAGGTATTCTTGCCACTAAGGAAAAGGTGTTATGTTCCATAACGATTAAGGAATATCTCATCAAATGGAAAAACCTTCCAGAAGAAGATTCATCATGGGAGTCTGAACAATTCCTCTGACAATATCCATCACTAGCCTTTCTTTGACAAAAAATCAAAATATTAAGGGGGTGGCAATGTTATGAACATAAAAACATAAATAAATAATAATAAACAATCATAATAATAATGATAATTTAAATTAAATAAATGAGAGATCAAGAGGCATGTACCTCTTCACCCCATGACTAGTCAATGCCAAATTAAATCTTCATGAGGGTCATTGTACCATCATCTATTATTCATTACTCAATCAATTATCATTGCAGAAATACTTTTCCACAAATTAATAATAGTTTACCTATTACATATAGAATATGTGGAAAGGCTTGGGAAAGAGTCTAGGTGGTAGCCAATGATTGCCAAGAGACAATAACACCTACAAAGAATGTTGTACCTGCCCGAGACACAAGAAAAAGATGAGCATATATGTATAATGTGTTAGAAAAACAGGACCGCGGAGCAATAAAATAAAACAAATGCGGAAAAAAAATACAGAAGATACACAATACAATAGAGACACAGATTTACGTGGTTCACCCAGTGTGGGCTACGTCCACTAGAGAAATTTCTAGGTCCTTCCTTTATTATTATCCAGCATATGAAGGGATACAACCTACAGCAAACC
>ML786867.1:523562-541858 GCA_009831015.1 Picea engelmannii | reverse complement strand
CTGTGAGATGCAGTGAGAAAGAGATCTGTTGAGTTGGACGTGTCTATGGTTGAGTATAGGTGAACGTGATCCTAGTGGTTGAGCACTAGTGAGTGTGATTCTCCTGTGATATGTAGTGAGATAGAGATGAGTTGAGTTGGACGTTCATGTGGTTGAGAACAAGTGAACGTGATCCTAGTGGCTAAGCACTAGTGAGTGCAATTCTCCTGTGAGACGCAGTGAGATAGAGATGTGTACATCCCTGTGGCTAAGCACAGATGGATGTTCCCCTAGTGATTGAGCATTGGTGGGTGTATCAGATCCCTTTCTATATTGTACAAGAGGTAGACTTACATGTAACCCTATTTGTGATGTAAAGGGTACAAGTTGGCCCCACCATAGAGTCAAACATAATTAATGTAAAAGATAATTAATATGGTAATTATTAATTATATTGTGAGTTATTGAGGTTGTCCCTGTTGTGTCAATGGACACTACTATTGATAGACTCGGTCTAATATAAATAAAGGTAAATTCCCCATTGAGGAATCATTACACAAGTGTGAGTTTGGAAATTTCAGCAAGTACTTGTTCTTGAGAAAAGTGCGCACCTCTCTTGGGTGCTAGTCTTCTAGGGTTTGTGAGCACCCTTTTGTGTGCTAGTTTTTATGGTGGTGGAGGTATTTCTCTTGAAGAATATAGAAAAGTATTGGTTGGTTTTTCTTCCCTTGTTGAGAAGGGTTTCCCATGATACTTCTTGTGTACTTGTGCATGGTATTTTCTTCTTGTGATCTTGTTTGTTGCAACAAATTGTTAATGGTGAAATTGCAAATGTCTATGGTTTAATTAAAAAGATAAAATTGGAATGAACTTCATGCTTGATCCTAGCTTATTGAAAAATCAACAGATAGCGTATCAGACTGTTCTTGACTCCTTTGATGATCTGGATCCTATTACCTCGGAGACGAATGAGGAGGATCATGTTCTCGAGCCCATATGGGCCACTTCATTGTCTTGCTCACATGACTGCCTCGATGATACTTTACCCTCAGATGAAGAAATCGCAAAGGCCCTGAATGGTTCTGACAGGCCATAGGATTATATGCACCATCGCTCTTATTTTCTTCCAGAGCTTGTTAGATCAATCAAGATGATTTTAGATCTACCTTGAGTGATATAGTCGGTCACGTCATAGTTCCACTTGATATGCATGAAATTTATGCCAAAGGAAACATGACGAGTATCTTTCCCACCGTCACCATGGATATCTCTTGTATTCCTAGTAAGATTGAAAATATATACATCGGTGCGGATTGTTCACCGGAAAAACTTTTGATCTACACCAAGATCTTCAAATAATTATGTGATGTATTCACTTTTTCATATGAAGAGATGTTAGGAATTGACCCTCGAATTGTCGAACATGAGATTAAAACCTACCTGGATGTTAAAGTTGTTTGGCAATGACTTAGAGTTGTGAATCCTAGGAAGGCCCCTGCTATTAAGGCAAAGGTAGAAAAAATGCTTAATGTTGGATTTATCTACCCGATTCCCTTGAGTGAATGGGTATCCAATCTCATTCTTTTGAATAAAAAGCAAGGAACCATCCGTGTATGATTTGATTTTCCTGACCTGAATAAGGCCTATGCCAAAGACAACTTATCAACACCCTTCATTGATAAAATTCTTGATGAATGTATAGGAAGAAAAAAAAATTCTTTTATGGACGTATTTTCAGGGTATAACCAAATTCAGATTAAGCCCGACGACCAACATAAGATGGAATTTATTTGTTGTTGGGGTACATTCACATACCGTAAAATTCCTTTCAGCCTTAAGAACGCTGGAGCAACCTTCCATTGAGCTATGACCTTCAAATTTCATGATATCAAGCATATATTCGAAGCCTATCTCGATGATCTCACTGCTCACTCCCGTAAGAGAGTGGATCACCCTACCCACCTTCGGCTAGTTTTTGTAATATTCTACCATTACCGCATCAATTTGAACCCTCATAAATGCATCTTTTGTGTTAGATCAGGACAACTTCTAGGATTCTTAGTCTCTGAGACTAGGATCATGGTGGATTCATTAAAGGTTGAGGCAATACTTCGATTGCCTCCCCCATGCACTATTCATCAACTTCAAGGTTTACAGGGGAAAGCTAACTTTTTACAAGGGTTTATAGTGAACTATGTCAATATTACTAGGGATTTCATTTCTCTCTTAAAGAAGGACACTCCTTTTATCTAGGATGAGCGAGCCCAGGATTCCTTCGATGCTTTGAAGAAAGCCTTGGTATCAATGCCTCTGTTGAAGTCTTCTCACTACAGTAGAGATTTCTTTCTTTATATTCCTGCATCCAAAGAGACGATTGGTATGGTGTTGGTTCAAGAGGATGATGAGCTCCGTGAGATCATCATTTACTATCCTAGTCTAAACTTAGTCATCCTTGAACTCAAATATTCTCATGTTGAAAATATATCTTTGGTTTTCGTTCATGCAGTTCAACGATTACAACACTACATATTGCTTTGTAAAACTATTGTGGTTTCCGATGTCAATAAATTTTAATACATCCTTACTAGGCGTATCATAGGGGGAAAATACAATAAATGGATTGTCATTTTACAGGAATTTGATCTTGATTTCGCTTCTGTGAAATCCAAGAAATCGCTAGTTTTTGCAAAGTTAATATCTGAGTTCCCTTGGTTAGATGAGGATGTTATTCATATTGATTCATTTGCAGATGAGCACAATTTCCTTGTCTCGTCGTCAGACCCCTGGTATGGAGATATTTTTGTATATCTTCAAACCTTGAAGTTCCCTTAGCATCTCTCGAGATATGACCGACGGCGTATACGATACCAAGCTAAGAACTACCTTATCATCGGTGACACTTTGTATCGTCGAGGAGTAGAAAGTATCTTGCATCGTTGCTTGAATCACGAAGAATATGAGTCTGTCCTGAACCACAGTGGGTCTTGTAGTGGTCATCTATCTGGGCTTGCGACAGCCCATAAAATTTTGCGAGCAGGTTATTTTTGTCTATCTGTTTTTAAAGATTGTGTCGAAGCAGTTAAGAAATTTCACCCCTCCCAGGTGTTCACGTGGAAGATGCACCTGCATCTAGTCCCTCTCCATCCAGTCGTTATGTTGGTCCCTTCACCAAGTGGGGGTGGATTTTGTGGATTGCAACCCAACTTCGACTGGGGGGCATCAGCACATTATCGTGGTTGTAGACTACTTTACTAAGTGGGTCGATGCCATGCCTACAGTTAAATCTGATGGTAAGACTGTTTCTTTCTTTGTGTTCAATCAAATTATAGCCAGGTTCAGAATCCCAAGTGATATTGTCACTGATCATGGCAGTCACTTTCAGAACAAAATGATGAACGAATTAGCATTGAAACTGGGGTTTAAACATGGTCATTCTTCCCCTTACTACCCCTAGGAAAATGAACAAGTAGAGGTCGTGAACAAGTCTCTCAAGACCATTTTTCATAAAACTATCAGCCAAAGAAAATCTGACCGGCATATCATGCTTTATCCATCACTTTGGGCATATCGAACCTCGGTTAAGACTTCCACTGGTTTTTCTCCTTTCCAGTTAGTGCACAGTGTGGATTCGATCCTACCTATTGAATGTGAAATCCCTTCTCTTAGATTAGCAGTTACGCTCCTACCTGACACTTCTGATCTCGAACAACACCTCGTACACCTAGAGAGTATAGACGAGAAGTGTCGAGACGCCTCCATGACTATCGAAGAAAATAAACGACGTGTCAAGGTCCAATATGATAAATTTGTTTGTCCTCAACAGTAAGCTGAGGGTGACTTGGTCCTTCTGTACAACCAAGCCAAAGAACCACTGGGGCCAGGTAAGTTCAAACCCATGTGGCATGGTCCCTTTATCGTGCGACGTGTCTTAGAAAAAGGAGCCTATGAATTAGAATATTATGAAGGGAATATGTTGGTTGAGCCTAGGAATGGGCTCTACTTGAAAAGATATTATGCTTCAGCCCCAATCTTGAGTGTAACGCTTTGTATACTAATGTATTTTAGTGTATATATCTTTTCCCATTTTTTCATCTTCAACTTTCTTATCGCGTTTTCCCTTGGTTGCCAGATGTCAACGGAGTCTTCTGTCTACTTAGGATTCGCAGATGGTACCAATCGTCATACATGGAACTTGGCTTTCGTTGCTTGGGTTTTTACTCACCTGAGGGTCTACTGGTGTCTTTAGGTGGCATTTTTCTAGGGCCATCCATGAACAATGTGGCTCAATATAGCGTCATTATAGAACTTTTGCGTGATGCCATTTCACATGGTATTCACTCTTTAGAGGTTCGCCTGGACTCCCAGTTAGTAGTATGTCAGTTGAACGGAAGTTGAACGGAAGTTACCATGTGTGAGACCCTACTCTACTCCGACGATTCTTACAGGTATGAATTTTGGAATAATATTTTGATTTTATTACTTATCATCACATTCCTAGAAGTTCTAGTTATTTATCTGATGCATATGCTAATTTTGTTTTAGATTGGTATTTGTCACATAACTAAATCAAATAAAACACTTTCATAAATTAACACATTGTAATATAAGTAAAGCCAAAGATCAATTTTTTTATATATATTTCATCTCTCCCACAAATATGGTGTTATAGTACAAAATTGGGTCTCACACCCTCAAAATACATATACGGTCGATCATACAATAATCACGACATCTACGCCTGTGGCGCCGGATGTGTGTCCACTGTCATGATAGCATACTATGGCGTTTGTGAGATGCCAAAAGAGTCATACCCAAGCACGGGGCACACCTACCACCTGTCATTGCATCGCCTCCGGTAGATCCTTTACCTAAACCATGGGAATCCTTTGCATCAAACAAGACAGGGTTCCCTACACGTTTTGAAGCACTCTATCAGTGTCCCCTCCAATTGGCTCATCCCCCCGGTGAATTTGTCGGTGTCATGGAACTTTTTCCGACCAACGTGGACCCACGTCTGCTTCACATACATGTTTAGTTAGTACTTGACATCATACAAAAGTACAAAAAATGAAATATTCCAAAACTTTTGCATACCTATGTCTCTGTAGGTGGAACCTAGTGGTAACGGCATGTCTAGATCTCCTCTGAAGTCAATCCTTGCATCAGGGTAGTCCTGCAGAACCATCAACTTCCAACTCCACCAGAAGAAAAACTCATCGTTTTTGGGTGTTGGCACCCTACCACCTCCCTGTCGCCTCATCACATCGGTCCACCATGCCATGGCTGGATCGTGAGGTATATTCGGAACAATCTTAACTCTAGAGCCCAAGCCTAGAACCCGCTCAAAGAAAAAACTACACAGGATAGACGTGAACCTGAAGTCCCTCTTTCTACCCAGTTTGCAGTATGTTAGCTTGTTCTTCATGTTGGCCAGCAGTGAGGTGCACTAGTCATAAACTGTGGGTCACAAGAACTCCACTGAATAGAACATAAGTGCCCTCAATGCCTGGTGAAAATAGTTCGACCCTGTGATACATGTCAACACTAGGACAATAATCTTGAGACTTAGATTGTTGATCATTTTGATCAAGAGTTGGCTCCCTACCTTCTCAGTCCCTGCAATGCAATGAGTGGATATGCAATCCTCTATGTTCATGCCACTCCCAGCTCCCTGGGATTTGAGGTTGACCACCTCACCCTGACGCGACAATCCTCTCAAGAAGTATATGTTGTCAACTTCAATCCTCAATGGTTTTCCATCAAGGTTGAAGGTCTCTATATCTGGATCCCAGTAGTTCACTAGCATCTGGACCAGTCTCACTTGAGCCCTCATACCTTTGAGAGCACAAAAATTATAAAGCCCACATATTTTTAAGGCCATCTGGGCCCCTGGATCTCTCTCCACTACAGCATCCACCTCTTCATGCTCTCTTTATCTCCACTCTAGCACCATCCTGCAAGATTAAAACAATTTTTTAAGTTAGTAACATTTTAAAAACCATATCCACGGACATGTACGCGAGCTAAATTTTATACAGTCACGTATAGGGATTCTTATACACAGTTTGTTTTGCAAATAGTTGTGTATAGGGTCGTGTATACGCAACCCGATGATCTATAGCCTGCATATACCCTAGTTTCTAAGTTAGGCCTTAAAATGCTCAAAAAAGGAGACATAATTGCAAATTTTAATCCACTAGAAATAAAGAGAGGAGCAAGATGAATTACCTGGTCCAGACGGTTTTTATTTCCATAACTCGTGGCTCCCACTATCAACAATTGAAATTCGGGGGCAATTTGGTATGAAATGCATTATTTGGGTAAAAAATATAAATGGTATAGTAAAATTGGTTTTTTTTACTATTTATAGAAAACATTTACCCACTTTTCATAGTTTTTACTAATATTTTGGCCTAATGGACTAATACAACAATGAATAGAGTTGGTTTTGGTAGTTTTATCCAGGGATTCTTGCAGTTTTTAGCGCCATGTCATATGTTCATAACTTTGGACAGGTATTTTCATCAACCAACATATAGGATAGGTCATAAATCCATTATGCACATTTGCATCATCCTATGATCCAAAAATCGAAGCTTAGTTATTACACACTATAACCTCAATTTAATCAAGACCTTTTTCTGACAGTGCATGTGAATATAAAGACAACAAAGACTTTAATAGTTAAGATCAATAACAGATAACACAAGAATGAAAACCATTAACCAACTATACACAAGAAGTTGATAACGGAGTTTGGCAATCTCGCCTACGTCTCCGGGCCTTTGTCTTCAGTGCGGGAGGCTTTCTCTATTAAATATTCAATGCTTTACAATATACATTCAAAATACATCATATAGGGCATCTGACTGACTAGTTGTATTCTACTCTATCTCAGAAACCTGACGAAACCTGACGGCACTAAAATCAGAGTAATAAAACTCTCGGAAACTGCCTCCAAAGCTCAGCTACTTGCACTACTCAAGACTACTTGACCTTGGCTTCAAGCTTCTTTGTTGTTTTTTGCTTGTTTAAAACCTCTCAATGACTTATTTTATATATCCATGAGGTAGAGGGATCAAATCCCAACATCCCACTTTTCTTGGCACTCAATTTGGCCCAATATCCACCAAGATATGGCCAAATAACCAAAACTGGTTAATTAAATCAATAAAAACCATAATTATATGGTCAAAAACCCATTTTATGCCAAATAATAGGGATAATGCCCCCAAGATGAGCGAGCGCCCCTATTTATGGTCATATGGTTGAGCTTCTCGGATTCAAAGGCTAATTCATAGCCATAACTCCCCATAATAGGCGTGTGCCCCCTAAACACGATCATATGGATGAGGTCACGCCCTTCAAATGCGCCCATTACTATTCCCTTACGCTTTAAACATAATAAAAGGGGTTTGATATTACAAGCTTCTCCCTTGGTGCGTTGGTTGTTGGTGTTATTACAAAGCTTAGTGCCTTGCTTCAAGAGGTCATGGGTTCAATTCCCATGAGCTCTAAAATATTTTTAGACCACCATACAAAGTATTGTAATTTAAATAAATTAAAAAGTGTTTCTTATAATAAGAAACATGGTGGGTGTGTTGGTGTTGGACCATTTCTCAAGGTGGTGGTCGTGGGTTCAAAACCCATTGAATCCAAACATTTTTTTTGGAACTTTCTATATGTGTGATCACTGGTGCCACATGGCACCACCACATTTGTTCAAAACTTTGCCACGTGTCCAAACTGCATTGGTCCAATTTTTCCATATCTGTCCAGTGACCGGTCGCCACTTGTCAACTTGGATGGATCCTTGTCACTGCCCAATCACCCTGCTGCCTCTGCTGCCACATGTCAATTTTCCACTGCCATGTCAACACTATTGATGTCAGCATTTCACTAGACCTGTTGACTTTTTCCATGTTTGGGAAAGCGGTCAAAGTGTGATAACTCTCACATACAGTGTTTGTTTGAGAAAGTGGATATATGGCAGGAATCGGGAGAACGAGACGGACACAATGGTGTTGGTCTTGTCGAATTCTGAGCACTTTGATTTGTAGGCATTTTTTAGCCCCATCAAGCTCCTGGATCCAAATCTAGATCATCCTATCACTACAACTCATATGCCTTAGGTACGAACCCATTTGGTAGCGACACGAAACCTTCTTTCTGCAACTAAAAGTGTCGTTATTGAATGGTAGAGACTTACCAAACATGGGTGCCCTAGTTAGATCCTTTGCGTCATTCGGTGCCCATGTAGAGATTTTTGTTCATAGGACCGGGAGTCCCTTATATATAATACATGACTTTGCATTCAAACCTCATTTCTTACTCATAATCATGCTGACCTATACCTAGCGAGACTCCCAACGAGTCTAGTTTAATCTCTTTTCCGACTCTCTCAAAAAGGAAAAAGATTGTCGAGTGAACTTGCCTCTTTTACACTCGTAAATTGGATTTGAAAGGACGTCTATTTGGTGTCAGTTTACCCCTTTTTTCAAACCAAGTAGACTAAATTCATGAAAAAAAAGACATTTTTTGGCGTTAAGTTGTAATTTCATCTCATTCTCTTGCTTGCGGTATTGAGCCTATTTCCAGTTCTCGCTTTCGCATTATAAGCCTATCACCTCAGCAGTTTTCATCATCAGCCAAGCATAACCTTGTTTATATCATTTGTAGCTTGACACCCTATACCCAATAGGAAACATTCCCCCCAGTTTCCATCTCTCGCATGCACCTCCTTGAATTGAGCATAGGTATGTTCCACTGCTGGAACTAGTTGCTTACATACGACACTCGTTTCCTCCTCTCTAGCATAGAATTCATTTGACTATGAAAAAACAAAAAAATACGGGTGGGAAAAGAATATTATCTTATATTGGCAGTCGTCGTGTCACCTTTGAACAGAGAAAAAACTTTTGAGTCCAATTGTCATCAAAAATTTTAGTTTAGCATGACCTTACGAAGTTGAGCTTGTTACTTAGATTTTACTCCCCGACTGGTTACTCTTCCAGTCCCTATGGAGAGTTTGATTGATGCCTCTTGCATCACAAAGTTTCATCATTGATTCTATCCTACCAGATTCTTCCATATGTCTCATGCTCTTGTTCAAAGGATGTCTATCAACCTATGTCGGCCATTCCTCAAAACTCTTGACTTCGCATGTCGGCCATACCCTTAGTGTGTCTCAGAGTTACATGAATTTGTAGTCCTATCATGCACCCTGGTCCTAATTTCATCATTGGTAGGTAACCTTGAACCCAGCAGTCGACATTTCATCAATGGTCGCTGACTGGGGGGTTTCCCTTGTGTTTGATGGAAAGAAATATATTCACACATTGGGATTAATGCAATGTCTTGGATTCCATTAGCCTTATTGGTGTTTTCCTCGCCTTTTTCAAAAGTTTTCCTTATTGGTTTCTATTCAGAGGGTCTTTTTTGTGTATCACTTGCATCTGGCACATGCAAAAGACACACAGGGTCATTGGTTCGTGAACATGTTCTTCGTCTGATTTCCTCCAAATCATCAAGCTCCTGCTTTGTACCTTGTTTTGAATTATGAGAGATTCCTTAATGATCTCCTTTCAGTGGGTCTCCTTCCATCAACTTCAGCCCATCTATTCTGGAAACGACACCTAGAGTCTTATGAGTACCTAGAGACTTATAGTCATTAGTGGCAGTTTCTCCCACCATCGACAGTTGGGAATACATCAATGTCTCTTTATCGATAGATTCTTCAAGTGTTTGACCTAAACTCCATTATTCACACTTGTAAGAATGTACTCGGTTCCTTGATACCTACTTTCATTATCGGTAGGTTGTCTCGCGTTTGTTAACGGTGTACCTTAATGACAGTTAATCAAACGAAGTCTCATTATGTTCGACCTCAACTCCTCTATTCACATAATGTAGACTTGCATCTTTTTTGGATCGTGTAGAAGACTTGAAGACATCATATTATAGTCGCATCTTTCTTGAGTTGTTGTTATCTTTCATTGGACCAGTACCTATGTGACTTTAGTGATCATGGGAGATCAGATTGTACTCCATCCTATACAGATATCTTCATATTGATTTTGAGACTGGTTTTAATGGGCCTTGTTTGTGACTATGATAGCCTTTTGTGTGTAGCCACCTTTGTATTTCCTATTCATGGCCATGAAAATTTGTTTGGTATATTTTCATATGGATCTGCAGTGTAATTCAAATTGGAATTCATGTGTGCAAAGTCGATGTAGATTGTAATATTCTCATGAGAAACTAGTTTGTCCAGTTGGGTCTCCATTACTCCACTTCTGGGTATTATAATGTATTTTTTCCAATGCAGATACTCCTTTGACCTCACACTTTAGGGGGAATCTGTTATAGCAAGATTTTCCTCACCCTATAAAAATTTTCTCAGAAGGCCTTTTTCCATCTCCCTATGCAGACTTGAAGTCCCTTTTTGCAATTCCCAGAGCTAAAAATAATATTTTTCCACATATATGCATCCTAACCGTTATATAGCATGTGTATACACAAGTTGCGGCATTACAACCTGTGTACATTGGGTTTTGTGCCCAAATTAAAAAAATGGTGTCGGGTTTCTATGTCACGTCACGGGATCCATGATCCTTGACCTTCCATATACTGGAAATGTTTCGACTTGGCCCTTCAATTCCATTTGAAGTCTATAAATGGGCCATATCCAAGCTGTGGAAAAGAGGAGAAGAATTCAACTTTGAGAGCAAAGTTACTCTAGAGAAATTATTCACTTCATATTGAGTCTACATCTCTTTATCCTTTCAAGTATGAACACATTGTTTAGCCCCCAAGCTCTTCCCTACTTGATTCAGAACCTCATTGTATCTCTTATATGAGCTTGACTTTGGTGGAGGATTGAATTGGTGGAGGCCCAACTGGAAGGGACTTGGTTTCTCGGTTCTGAACTGTGCTGACACAGAAGTTTGTAATTCATAAACTTTTGTCGATTGCATTTTAATAGAAATACTTTTTTCTCGTCCAATTAATGTCTTGTAAATATTTGAATTGTTATTCCATGGGCATATTTGTTATGAATATTGATGGATTATGCTATTGAATGTGCTAACTTTATATATTATCACCATATGTTTGTGTTTCTTGGTTGTTGAGGACAAGTTGCAAGTATATTTCTTTGGTTCAAGTGCTCAACAGTGGACTTCATCGAACGTCTTGACGAGGTAGGCTCTTTATCTTATCTTGTTAGCATATTTGTTTATATAGCATACTTGAGATTAGAGTTGATTTCTGCAATGATTTTTGTTTGTTGTGGTTTACCCCATGCCATAGAGATATTTTCCTCGTAACATTTGGTAGTTCTTTATATGTATATTAGGGATGGCATCTTGATGAGAAGGGAAAATCGATAATGTTTTGATCAAGGAATCTACATATTTGATCATCACTTCACATAAGGGGTTATATAAGATCTATCTATTTAGTGCACACCAAACTAATTAATTAATCAACTCAAGTAAGAGGTGTCCACTTATGTTTTTGATATCTAAATAGAAAGACATTGAATTAGTGGGTTTCAAAACATCCTTCGAGGGATATACAAAATAACAAAAGTGTAAGATGGAAAATATTTTGCTGGAATGCAAAGACTAGGATCCAAAAGGGTTTCCACCAAACAAGAAAGTGGAGCACAAGATACAATCACTGTGAAATGATATCTTATTGAACATAGCACTATACATGTAGTCCATATTAGGGTTAGACAAGATGAATAAGTAGTTGTAAGAGTTGTTGGATCAAGGAGTCTCAAGACCAAGTTCCTTAACATGTTGATCGTTGTAATTTTAGTAACAAAGAAGTTTGTGACTTGGAGACTGTGCATTGACTATATAAATATAAACAAGATCACTCTCAAGAATCAATACCCTTTTCCCCTGAAATATGTCTTGCTAAATTAGTTGAAACATGTAGGGTAATTCACCAAGATCAATTTGAAAATTTTATATCATTAAGTTTGGATCAAGGAAGAAGACTCTTGTAAGATATCCTTCAAGACAAAGAAAAGTTTGTATGAATAGCATCAATAGTTGCAAGGTTAACATCAACAAGTTGACATCGATTACCATCTCTAAGATGGTTTAGTCTACAATATGGGGAAGCTTTGTCCCAAAGTAAGAAACATATAACATATAAGGGAGGCTCATACCACCAAGGTTATAGATTACAATACAAATTACAAATATACCCAAGTTTTCTTTATGATTTAATACATATAAATATCCAATGGTGATGATTGGAAATATCCAAAAAAGGTTTTAAAAGGAAACTTACCGGTGGAAGTGTGAACAACCCTATTCTAAGAATGGTGTATGTAAACCAAATTTTCATCCCAAATCCTTAAGTGCCTATGATTGTAGCCTCTCAAAAGTTGAACCAAGGTTTCTAGATATTTCGATGTTGGGAATACCAAGGCTAACTTGCATAGGTGTTTTATTAACCCAGATGCAAGAAGAAGTGACTAGGTTTATCAGAGATTGTATTTTATATTGTATGATCATGCCTAGTAATAGGAAAAAAGGACTATACAATACACTTCCAGTCCCTGCAAGTCAATTGGAAAGCATATCCATGGAATTTTTTGTGGGTCTTTTTAGGATCAAAAGAAGACATGACTATGTATATATGATTGTAGATAATGGAAAAAAATGTGCACTATGGACACCAAATTGATGGGTGGATGGGAATAGTAAAGACAAATTTGGTTAATTTTTTTAGAAGTTAAAATCAGAAGCTCCTAAGGATCTGGGATGAAAAATTGGTGTACATACAACATTTGTATGATAGGGTTGTCCACACTTCCACCAAAATTCCCCTTTAAAAATCTATTTTTGGAAATATTCCACAATCACCATTGGATATTATTTGGACATCCTGAAGCAAGCTTGGGAAGATCATGGGAAGCTTTGTAATATATATTGCATATTCATTATATAAGAAGATGAAAGGTGCAACCCTTATTTTTGTATTGGTTTTCCCATATCAAGTTTCCAAGGTAAATTTTGAGTTCTAATGTGTGTGTATTTTCTATTGTAGTTCGGGTTTTATGTCATAGTAGTTAAAGGATTCAGTTGGTGTGTTTATTTATTGTTAAATAACTAAATAATACAAAAATATTAGCCATGATAATCGAGCATACTATCACTGTAGTCACTATAGTTATTGATCTATTTTGGTGAACCAACCATTGGAATATCCAAGGTGGTTTAAAGATTGTTGCATGTTATCCTAACATATAAAAACTTTAAGATGTGAAATAATGGGCTTCTTCACTCCATGTATCCTTTAGTAAATGGGTACGTGTAAACATTTCCTTAAGAACTTCCATATATTTTCCTCATAAATTTCTTTACTTGATTTATGTAGCTTCTTAAGAAAAACATCCATTTGGTACTCAAAACACCAAATACCAATCCCCTGTTATTTAAGTAGAAGGTAATATTGATAACCATACCATAGCCAATTTAATTGATTTGGGAGCTATCCACAGTTACATATATCCTAATCTTGTTGAAATGTTTCATTTTCCAAAAAGAAAACATGAGAAATATTGTTGGTCCAACTAGCCACAAGGACTAACAGAAGGGTCATTGATTTGGTTAAAGATTGTTCAATAGACATGAATGGAATCAGCACAAAGGAAAATTTAAACATCATATCTATAGGTTCATATGATCGTTTGATTGGTATGGATTGGTTGGACCAGCAGCATTGTGTCCTAGACTGCTACCACAAGACAATCGCATGTCTTGATGAGGAGGAGCAGAAAGGAAAGGTTCAAGGGATTCCAAGGCCTATAGTTGTTAGATAACTTCAGCCATGCAATTGAAGAAGAGTTTCAAGAAGGGATGCAATATTTTTGCAACCCATATGGAAAAGGAAGCCAAATATAAAATGCCAATTGTTGAAGACCACATGGTATTGAAGGATTTCGGGGATGTATTTGGGGATATTCCAGGATTTCCACCAAAGAGAGACATTGACTTCTCGATTGATTTGGTGCCAGGAGTTTCCCTAGTTTCCAAAACTCCTTATAGAATTGGCACACCAAATTTGAAGGAGTCATAGATGCATCTTGAAGAAATGTTTAAAAAGGGGTATATACGCCCCAGTGTGTCACCTTGGGGTGCCTTGGTGCTTTTTGTGAAGAATAAGGATGGAACTTTAATGTTGTGCATTGATTTTAGATAGTTGAATATGGTCACCATAAAGAACAAATACCCCTTTCCCATGATTGATGATCTATTTGATCAGTTGAAGGGTGTCAGAATCTTTTCCAAGATTGACTTGAGATCATGCCATCATCAAGTGAGGATAAAGGAAGAAGACATCGGCAAAAAAACATTCATGACAAGATATTAACATTATGAGTTTGTGGTGGTTCCATTTTGGATATCAAATGCACTTGTTGTTTTCATGTTCTTGATGAATGGAGTGTTCAAGGAATACCTAGACAAGTTTGTAATTGTTTTCTTGGATGATATACTCATCTACTCAAGGACAAAGGAGGAACATTGTAACAACCCCTCTGTTACATCTTACGTAATAGAGAAATGGTATGATATATATATATATATATATATATATATATATATATATATATATACATATTGAAACATTAAATAAACATCATTTGGACAAGTGAAACATGATATTAACATACTTCGGCAATACACATTCTATTCCATTCATCTCATTGCACAAATAGATTTAGATACAACTTCAATGTATTAAGGATCTTCCATATCACATAACATCACATACAACAAGAGTACAACTTCATGATTATTCAAGATCAACCACAACCAGTTTCGTCACACAGCATCATTTCTTCTAACAGAAAAATCAGCATACATGGTAATCAAAAATATCTACCCATCCAATCTACCTACAAGGTTAGGACCTCCAAGACACATAATCAATGTTCAAGTCCAGGATTGATCCGATTGATTTTGACCACTTAAGGTATCAAGACCAGCGAATTTTCTGACGAACAAGGGAGAATCTAATTCCCTTATCCAAACATGAATCTAGACTCAGGATCAATATCAGTAAAGTACCAAATCATAACACAATTTAAATCATTAAAATCTCAATTACTAGTCAAGTTTTACTTCCCTTTAAATGTTATTAAAACCATAACTAACCAGCATCTAAATAATATGTCATATCCTTATGAATTTCACCAATTAATTACAAGTCACCATTTAACATATGTCTCTCTTTTCCCAAGGAAATACAAGCATCAATCATTAATTAAAATTGGACAACCCTCCAATGCACAAATCAAGTAATCAGACATTATGAGTTAGCATAATATATATATGTAAAAAATAAAAGAGAAAATAAGAGAAGAGAGAAGCTCTATAACACCAAGAGGAATATGTAAACCTTTTGTGTACTTTCTAGACCAAAAGATACTGAGGTAAGTAAAATTCATGTCTATGTGTTTGTTTAATCCTTAAAGGAGAAACTAAACTTTGTTTTAGGATCCAAATTATCTTCTGGGAGTCACAGAACAAGGTTTTCCCAATGCCAAGGTGAGAGGCACGAATAAGGACCTTTGAAGTACAAAGCTCGGGAGAAACAATGTCAGGAGAACACGGAGACCAATTAAGGTACACGGGCCATTAACTTCTGAAGAACGAATCTCAGGAGAGACAGTGCAATTACACAGTGAAATTGCAATACGTGTGCAGGAGACCTCTTAAATTCTATATCTCAGGAGGAAAATGCATTATGTGCGCCATAGATTGAGTCATCTAAGTGATGAATATCCATAAGGGAATAACGAGGGAAATTCTCTAGGGGAAAATTCCTTTGTTTTACGTTTGAATGGACAAGCTCTAATTGAGAGGATTTGAAATACCATAACCATTAGATTAGACAGGAGTATCACACTCGATAAACCCTGATACCTTCCAGCTTCTTCACTTCAACATATCTGAGTTATTTACTTTTAGAGAGCCCTGAAGCCTGAAGTCGTGAAGTGGAACTACACAGTAGATCGGTGAGTGATTACTAGTCATTGGATCCTCAAGAGTTTGGAGATTTGGCAAGTTTATTTCGTAACTGTAAAGAGTTAAGAAACACCAAATCTCTGAAGTCTCAGAATGAAGGACCGTCGTAGATTTGATGATCGATCACGGGCTGTTAGATCTACGAGCCTTCATTTTTCAGTGGTTCAGTAATTCGACACTTCGAAAGAATTATAGTCATTAAGTTAAGGGTTAAGGAACTCCCAGAGTCCCAAAGTACAGAGTAAATCATGTCTGTCAGTTGATGGAAGGATGTGGGTTGTAGATCTCTGAGTTATCCGGGATTCGACTCTCTGGCTAAGTTAAGGTGTAGGTGATAGGGATTAATATCACCCTGAACTTATGAAGTATCGGAGTGAAGGTCATCCATAGATCTAGAAAATGATCGAGGACCGTTAGATACATTACAACTCTAAGCCTTGGTCCTTCAGAGGTTCGTGAGTTCAGCTCTCCAGAGGAAATGAGTTGTTGTTTGCAAAAAGTGAGGAACTCCAAGTGTTCCAAATTTTGGAGTGGATGACAATCGTTGATTTGAGGAGCAGTGAAACCCGTCATTTCTTTGATCCCTTCAGAGGTTCGGAGATCCGGGTGAAACATTCTAAGGTTATGAAAGCTGAGAAATTCCCCGAATCCCAGAGTTTCAGAGTGGTTCTCCATTGTATATTCTCGCATGAGGAGAATCTCCACTAGTTGTTTGATTAAATATATAATCATCGACGAAGGTAAGTAAAAGTTTAGGGTTAACCTACAATTTTCGGTCAACTTCACTTTATGACTGAATTCAGACGGTAATCACTTCGGGTGGAAAGGAGTGTTAAATTTGACAACCCCCGGAGCACTAGAGTTTCGGAGCTCCAAATAGTGCCCCTTTGGCTAGCGTTAGGTTCTATAACATGGTCACATGTATGATTTTTTCAAGGAAAAAGGGCTAAAGCACTACAGGTTAAAAATTCAAAACTCCAGAAACTTTCAACAGGTTTTCCACGATCCAGAAAATTTTGGAAATAAACTACAGAATGAACACAGGCCTCAACAAAATTTGACAGACAAAAACTCAATATAAATTCGGATTGATGAAATTCAATAGAGGTCCATACTACAATGAAAATGATTTGACAAAAATGTTAACAGTAAAATGACACAAGATTTGGATCTAGAATGAAGTTCGACTGAGATCCCATCATATTGAATTGATTTGAATTTAAATTAAATTAAACATAGAACTCATAATATAAGCTCGGAACTAACACCTTGGTTTACCAGGGAACAATGCACTGTTAAATTTTTAAACAATCTCAGCTAAAGAATTTGATCATTCAACTTTGAATATAGATAAAATACAAATTTTAGAACATATACCAATCATAATATAGATTCGATTTCCAAAATGAGGATGAATTCACCCCAAATTTAGAGAGAGGAAAACGTCTGGAATTACAACAAAGATTTAAAAATAAGCATTGTTACTATTATTCGTTTGGAAACAATTATAAATTAAAATATAACTCTGAAATAATACTCCTTGAAAGCATTTATAATAATTGGCATTCAGGTTATTGCAGTAATTCTATAGTAGCCTTATCAATCTAACATACAACTACACTAATGCTAAGAATAAAATTCAGAATTATAAAAATATAGAACCAATGAATTGTTTCTTAATGAAGATGCCTTCGAGGTCTTGCGTTCCTTCCTTTACTTTGCTTGCTAATCAAAGAGACTTCACCGGTACCTCCCATCCAATGATAGGGGTACTCTTCTTCCCCATTATCCCCCCGAGCCACAAAGGGGCCACACACAAGAAACCAACAAATAGCTCCAAGACTTTCCCTCATAAGGAAGAGCTTCCACTCTTTTTACAAGCTTGGTATCCCAACTCTCACAAGTAAAACACAGTCCAATAAAAATTTGGCAACATAACAATTCTCAGAAATCAGATCCCTTTTTCCTTCTCCAGAATTTGTTTTTATAGACTTTTCTTCATTGACACATGTCTTCATGCATAGATAATTAACTTTTTAGTTAATTTTAATTTGGATTACTCACTCACACACTTTTCACAATATCCCCAAGTTACACCAATAATTACCATTCTTATTTTATTTGAAAATGTCAAAATCCCTCACAATCCTCAATGTGTTCCTATGTTCACTCCTAGGTGTCCCTTTGTTCAGAAGATTCTCATTTAAGGAGTGTCCCCTAACTAGATCTTAGTTAGAGTTTAATTAGGATTCTTCTTCTAGT
>ML786867.1:512842-523512 GCA_009831015.1 Picea engelmannii | reverse complement strand
ATTGTTTTCTTGGATGATATACTCATCTACTCAAGGACAAAGGAGGAACATTGTAACAACCCCTCTGTTACATCTTACGTAATAGAGAAATGGTATGATATATATATATATATATATATATATATATATATATATATATATACATATTGAAACATTAAATAAACATCATTTGGACAAGTGAAACATGATATTAACATACTTCGGCAATACACATTCTATTCCATTCATCTCATTGCACAAATAGATTTAGATACAACTTCAATGTATTAAGGATCTTCCATATCACATAACATCACATACAACAAGAGTACAACTTCATGATTATTCAAGATCAACCACAACCAGTTTCGTCACACAGCATCATTTCTTCTAACAGAAAAATCAGCATACATGGTAATCAAAAATATCTACCCATCCAATCTACCTACAAGGTTAGGACCTCCAAGACACATAATCAATGTTCAAGTCCAGGATTGATCCGATTGATTTTGACCACTTAAGGTATCAAGACCAGCGAATTTTCTGACGAACAAGGGAGAATCTAATTCCCTTATCCAAACATGAATCTAGACTCAGGATCAATATCAGTAAAGTACCAAATCATAACACAATTTAAATCATTAAAATCTCAATTACTAGTCAAGTTTTACTTCCCTTTAAATGTTATTAAAACCATAACTAACCAGCATCTAAATAATATGTCATATCCTTATGAATTTCACCAATTAATTACAAGTCACCATTTAACATATGTCTCTCTTTTCCCAAGGAAATACAAGCATCAATCATTAATTAAAATTGGACAACCCTCCAATGCACAAATCAAGTAATCAGACATTATGAGTTAGCATAATATATATATGTAAAAAATAAAAGAGAAAATAAGAGAAGAGAGAAGCTCTATAACACCAAGAGGAATATGTAAACCTTTTGTGTACTTTCTAGACCAAAAGATACTGAGGTAAGTAAAATTCATGTCTATGTGTTTGTTTAATCCTTAAAGGAGAAACTAAACTTTGTTTTAGGATCCAAATTATCTTCTGGGAGTCACAGAACAAGGTTTTCCCAATGCCAAGGTGAGAGGCACGAATAAGGACCTTTGAAGTACAAAGCTCGGGAGAAACAATGTCAGGAGAACACGGAGACCAATTAAGGTACACGGGCCATTAACTTCTGAAGAACGAATCTCAGGAGAGACAGTGCAATTACACAGTGAAATTGCAATACGTGTGCAGGAGACCTCTTAAATTCTATATCTCAGGAGGAAAATGCATTATGTGCGCCATAGATTGAGTCATCTAAGTGATGAATATCCATAAGGGAATAACGAGGGAAATTCTCTAGGGGAAAATTCCTTTGTTTTACGTTTGAATGGACAAGCTCTAATTGAGAGGATTTGAAATACCATAACCATTAGATTAGACAGGAGTATCACACTCGATAAACCCTGATACCTTCCAGCTTCTTCACTTCAACATATCTGAGTTATTTACTTTTAGAGAGCCCTGAAGCCTGAAGTCGTGAAGTGGAACTACACAGTAGATCGGTGAGTGATTACTAGTCATTGGATCCTCAAGAGTTTGGAGATTTGGCAAGTTTATTTCGTAACTGTAAAGAGTTAAGAAACACCAAATCTCTGAAGTCTCAGAATGAAGGACCGTCGTAGATTTGATGATCGATCACGGGCTGTTAGATCTACGAGCCTTCATTTTTCAGTGGTTCAGTAATTCGACACTTCGAAAGAATTATAGTCATTAAGTTAAGGGTTAAGGAACTCCCAGAGTCCCAAAGTACAGAGTAAATCATGTCTGTCAGTTGATGGAAGGATGTGGGTTGTAGATCTCTGAGTTATCCGGGATTCGACTCTCTGGCTAAGTTAAGGTGTAGGTGATAGGGATTAATATCACCCTGAACTTATGAAGTATCGGAGTGAAGGTCATCCATAGATCTAGAAAATGATCGAGGACCGTTAGATACATTACAACTCTAAGCCTTGGTCCTTCAGAGGTTCGTGAGTTCAGCTCTCCAGAGGAAATGAGTTGTTGTTTGCAAAAAGTGAGGAACTCCAAGTGTTCCAAATTTTGGAGTGGATGACAATCGTTGATTTGAGGAGCAGTGAAACCCGTCATTTCTTTGATCCCTTCAGAGGTTCGGAGATCCGGGTGAAACATTCTAAGGTTATGAAAGCTGAGAAATTCCCCGAATCCCAGAGTTTCAGAGTGGTTCTCCATTGTATATTCTCGCATGAGGAGAATCTCCACTAGTTGTTTGATTAAATATATAATCATCGACGAAGGTAAGTAAAAGTTTAGGGTTAACCTACAATTTTCGGTCAACTTCACTTTATGACTGAATTCAGACGGTAATCACTTCGGGTGGAAAGGAGTGTTAAATTTGACAACCCCCGGAGCACTAGAGTTTCGGAGCTCCAAATAGTGCCCCTTTGGCTAGCGTTAGGTTCTATAACATGGTCACATGTATGATTTTTTCAAGGAAAAAGGGCTAAAGCACTACAGGTTAAAAATTCAAAACTCCAGAAACTTTCAACAGGTTTTCCACGATCCAGAAAATTTTGGAAATAAACTACAGAATGAACACAGGCCTCAACAAAATTTGACAGACAAAAACTCAATATAAATTCGGATTGATGAAATTCAATAGAGGTCCATACTACAATGAAAATGATTTGACAAAAATGTTAACAGTAAAATGACACAAGATTTGGATCTAGAATGAAGTTCGACTGAGATCCCATCATATTGAATTGATTTGAATTTAAATTAAATTAAACATAGAACTCATAATATAAGCTCGGAACTAACACCTTGGTTTACCAGGGAACAATGCACTGTTAAATTTTTAAACAATCTCAGCTAAAGAATTTGATCATTCAACTTTGAATATAGATAAAATACAAATTTTAGAACATATACCAATCATAATATAGATTCGATTTCCAAAATGAGGATGAATTCACCCCAAATTTAGAGAGAGGAAAACGTCTGGAATTACAACAAAGATTTAAAAATAAGCATTGTTACTATTATTCGTTTGGAAACAATTATAAATTAAAATATAACTCTGAAATAATACTCCTTGAAAGCATTTATAATAATTGGCATTCAGGTTATTGCAGTAATTCTATAGTAGCCTTATCAATCTAACATACAACTACACTAATGCTAAGAATAAAATTCAGAATTATAAAAATATAGAACCAATGAATTGTTTCTTAATGAAGATGCCTTCGAGGTCTTGCGTTCCTTCCTTTACTTTGCTTGCTAATCAAAGAGACTTCACCGGTACCTCCCATCCAATGATAGGGGTACTCTTCTTCCCCATTATCCCCCCGAGCCACAAAGGGGCCACACACAAGAAACCAACAAATAGCTCCAAGACTTTCCCTCATAAGGAAGAGCTTCCACTCTTTTTACAAGCTTGGTATCCCAACTCTCACAAGTAAAACACAGTCCAATAAAAATTTGGCAACATAACAATTCTCAGAAATCAGATCCCTTTTTCCTTCTCCAGAATTTGTTTTTATAGACTTTTCTTCATTGACACATGTCTTCATGCATAGATAATTAACTTTTTAGTTAATTTTAATTTGGATTACTCACTCACACACTTTTCACAATATCCCCAAGTTACACCAATAATTACCATTCTTATTTTATTTGAAAATGTCAAAATCCCTCACAATCCTCAATGTGTTCCTATGTTCACTCCTAGGTGTCCCTTTGTTCAGAAGATTCTCATTTAAGGAGTGTCCCCTAACTAGATCTTAGTTAGAGTTTAATTAGGATTCTTCTTCTAGTTAGACTAGTGTAGTTTGACTCTAGATTCTATTCTATGTACAACCAACCTCTCAAGTTATTATTTATTTATATTTAAAATTTTCTTTGTATTAAATTCATGCACACGTGTGCATTTTATTAAAGATTTATATTTTTCCCACCTTTTCCTGGAATTAAATTTATTCCAAAATTAATATTTTAATTAGTCCCCAAATTAAAATTAGACTTAGGCCAAATCTTAGGCTTAGGATTAGACTCTTGTTAGGATTTTCAAATAAATCCATAGTTCAATTAATTAGTTAATCCAACAAGGTCTAAATGTTTCAATGTTTTTCTAGGCCATATAGATTTATTGACTTAAGTTTAGTTATGTGGCATGCCCTTCAAGAAGCACCTATGTATTCCAAGGGTGTCACTCACCTAGACTTGTTTTGGAAGTTTCCCGAACCTTGGAGTTAACACTCCACTCGGTCGACCTTCCGAGAGACTAAGGGCTTCTAAGGAATAAGGACTATGCCTTATTGCATGTTCCTTAGAAATCTTTGTGAGCGACTGTCTCAGTTTGTCCTCATGGAATCGTGGACCTTTCAAACTAGGTAATCATTAACCTACAATTCATACCATGGTGGGAGTGCCAGTAGGTTGTGACAGGGATGTTGTCACACCTCTCCCTCAATTGTCTAGTTTATGTTCATTTCCCCTCTACTCCTTATGTGAGTCGAATTAGCAATCATTGTCAATCTTGCATCCACTGACAAAAACACTATCAATAATTCCATATACATAAATCATACTATAATCAATCATACACCATATGTGTGTGAAATGAAATACTCAATAGATACAATCAACTCCCTGACTCAATCTGGATTCCAAGGGAATCCATCAATGCCATCAGGATCCTTAACTTGTCATGTGTTCTGCACACTCAAGACGACTCGTCAAAAGCATATGTCAATATATATATATATATATATATATATAATCAACATTCCATAACACCTCAACATAATCATATATAACCCATAGTCTAAATGAAATCACAATGTACCGTACTCGGATCACTTGCAAGCAAGTGTCCTTAAAGAATAAGTCAAATATAGTGTTCTCAATAGAGCAGGATGTTACATACACTCTTGTTTTAAAATTCGTCTTGAATTTTGTACAGTATATATAATAGAAAGTAATAAATGTATCTTTCATAGATCTATATGTCTAAATCTATCAAAACAAGTAAGGAAATTGTTGACGCATCTCGAATTCATCCTCCCAGGTAGTTGAGTGTGGACTATAATTGTCCCACTGGACCTTGACCTGATCGACTATTCGACGTCATAGTTGTCGAATGTGATGGTCCAGAATGCAGATTGGCTCTTCCATTAGAGCACCCTCATACGAAACCTTTAAGGAACTCATGTCAATAACATGTGAAGGGTCACTAATATAATGTCTCAAAACAGATACATGAAATATGTCATGCTTACGCCTCAAATAATCAAGCAAGGCTAGTCGATAAGCCACGGGTCCTTTCTTTTCCACTACTTTGAAGGGTACCACAAATCTAGGAGAGAGCTTAGCACCCTTTCCAAACTTCATCGAACTCTTGTGTGGTATTACCCGCAAGAATACTTTTTCTCCAACTTCATAACTATGGTAAACACGATGCGCGTCAGCATAACTCTTTTTTCGATCCTATGCTTCCTTAATCCTATGTCTTATCGATTGCATATATTCTTCCATTTCTTGAATCACTTATGGTCCTACCAAAAACCTTTCCTCAATTCAATCCCAACTCAACGGCGTCTGACATGGTTGCCCATAAAGAAACTCAAGCAGTGTCATCTTAATTGTAATTTGATAGTTTTTGTTGTATGCAAAATCTTCTAGTGGCAAGAATTCTTCCCAATGTTTATGTTGGTCCATTACATACATACGTAGCATATCCTCCAAAAACTGGTTTGTTATTTCTATTTTCCTATCTCTCTCTGGGCGGTAAGTTGTGTTAAAGTTTAGTTGTGTTCCCAAGGCCTCTTGGAAAATGGTCCAAAATCGTCTTGTAAACATCGATCCTCAATTGGATATGATCCTTCTTGGTACACCATGAAGTCTTACAATCTCACTGATAAATAATCTAGCTATCTATGGAGCCTAATACATCATACACAGAGGAATAAAGTGTGCACTCTTCGTCAAAGTGTCAACTACCACAAAAATCGAATCGTGCCTTCTTTCTGTCAGTGGACATCCAACGATAAAGTCCATCGAAATGACCTCCCATTTCGGTTATGGAATAACATGTGGCTTTAACAATCCTGTTGGATTTATATGTTCATCCTTCACTTGCTGGCATTCTAGACATCTCGCCATGTAACCAACTGTGTCTACTTTCATTCACTTCTAGAAGAATAAAGGCTTAAGGTCTACCTTCATCTTCATGACTCTCGAATGAGCCATGTATATTGCTCGATGTGCTTCACTCAAGTTCAAACTTATTAGTTCTTTGTTAGGCGGTAGGTAAATTCTTTTGTTAAATATTAACAATCCATCGTCTTCTAGTAAATAACCTTCATACTTTGGTACCATCATGGTATCTTGTCCAATATTATTCTTAACTTCTTTATACTAGGCATCATTGAATTGTAAAGTTAGAATCTTTTCTCGAAGATTCATATTAATAGGTAATATTGAAAATATGTGTGGTATCAGACTCAATGCATCTGATACTCAGTTCACAGTTCCTTTCATGTAAGTAATTTCAAAGTTGTATTCGCTAAGTAATTTCAAGTCACTTTGTGTAAAAATATGTTGCAATCCACAGTGATCTATCTTTAATTCAAATTTTCATCCAATTAGACAATGTCTCCAAACTCTCAAGGCATATACAATTGCCAATAATTATAGGTCATGTGTTGCGTAGTTCTCTTCATGATTTCTCAATTTCCTTGAAATGTAAGCGATCACTCGACCGTCTTGCATCAAAACTCTACCTAAACCCTCCTTGGATGCATCTGTGCATACCAAGAATTCATTTTCCATGTCGAGGACTTTTAGTATTGGAGTTGTTTTCAATAACTCCTTGATATTTTGAAATGCTTCTGTGCATTTCTCAGTCCATACGAACTTCTTGTTCTTCTTTTGCAATTCCATGATCGGATTTGCTATCTTCGAAAAGCCTTCGAAGAATCGTCGATAATATCCTTCTACACCCATAAAACTGTGTACTTCTTGTATGTTTGTCGGTGATGTTCATTCCATAATAGCCTCTACTTTCACTAGATCCACAACGATACCTTCACCAGATATGATATGTCCAAAATAATGAATCTTTGATTGGTAAAAAGAGCATTTTGATAGCTTCCCGTACAATTTGTTTTCTCTTAGGCACTACAGAACCAATATCAAGTGCTCACCATGCTCTTCCTTCATCTGAGAATAAATTAGTATGTCATCAATACAAACTTGAACAAACTTGTCCAAGTATTCATTGAACACCCCATTCATCAAACTTGTGAATACTCCCAGGGCATTCGTCAATCTGAACGGTAAAACTGTAAACTCATAGTGTCCAAATCTCATTTTAAAAGTAGTTTTAGGGATATCTTCCTCTTTAATCTATAACTAGTGATATCATGATCTCAAGTCAATCTTCAAAAACATTGTCACTCCTTTCATCTCATCAAATAAATCATCAATCCTTGGCAATGGATATTGGTTCTTGATCGTAGCTTTGTTCAATTGACGATAGTGAATGCAAAGCCTCCATGATCCATCCTTATTTATAACAAAGATCACTGGTACACCCCATGGTGATATGCTCATACGTATCAATTCCAAATCCAACGACTCCTTCAATTGCATTTTCAACTCCTGCAATTCAGGTGTTGACATCTGGTAAGGTGTTCTTGCTATCGGTTCAGTTCCAGGTTTCAAGTCGATTGTAAACTCCAACTCTCTTTCAGGCGGTAAACCTGGTAACTCTTTTGGAAATATGTCTGCAAACATTTTCATTCAGTGCTAAGATTCCATATAACTTGCAACCCTTGCACATACTCTTCTTCAATTGTAGGGAAGAAATAAATATCAAGGTCACTCCCTCGTTTCTTCCTACAATCACTCTACTTTGTCCCAAATCATTCGTCAAACTTAACCATTTCTTATTACAGTTAAGTATCACATCATGCAATTCCAACCAATCCATACCAATCACTATGTCATAATATCCTAAGATCATGACATAAAGATCCACCTTCATTACAAAGTATCCCAAGTTGATGCTACAGTTTGTAACCTTTCCTCCGACCTTTTGTTTGGCACCTGATGCCATTTATATGTTCTTGAACTCATCCTGCTCAACTACCCTTACCTTAATTCTCTTCAATGATGCACTAGAGATAAGCTCTTTGTAGCACCTGGATCTATCAATATAATATAATTCTGGTCTGTGATTGTACTTGATGTCTCTAGCATAGTAGATTGGTGCTCAGCCTGGCGGTTTTTCACCGTTGCATGTATCATGTGGGACTTTCCCAAATATCCAATGGTAGTGGGTCCAGATGATCCGACTACTATGGCCTTCTCAATCAAAAAATCTCGTTGGTAATGTGGCTCACCACATGTCTAATATCCATTCTTCGATCCAGTGCACCTGGTCCCTGAAGTAGAAGTTGTTGGTCTAACAACCTATGATCCTGGTCTATTCTGTTGAACAGGCCTAAATTTTTTTTGTTGCAAACGATGTTGTTGTTTTTATGGTCCTTTGTAAGGAGTCCTCTACTGAGATGTCTATCATCGTGGTGTCATGAACATGGGTCCTCTGGTTGTATCTCGATGCCCTAAATTTTGTATGGATAGTGTCTGGCTAGTGTTTGGTGTTGTTGCGCTCCCGGTGTCACCTGTACAGCCTATCTAGAGGGATTCCTGCTCTGACCCCTATTTTTCATCTCTTCCTCAGCTATGAGGGACTTCTAAACTGCATCGTTTAAAGACTGAGGCATTAGGATCCGCACCTTTGCACGAATGTTGAAGTTAAGGCCAAACACAAACGTGTTGACCTTTAACTTCTCTATGTTCAGATGTGGAGCATATCTAGATAGCTCCATGAATCTAGCCTCATACTCTGATATCGTACTACTACCCTGTCATAAGGTGTTGAACTCATTAATCCAACTCTCAATGAATTCCTTGGACACGTACCTCTCCCGAAACCATTCCTTGAATAGTTCCCATGACACATCTTCGACGGCCATGTTTAGTTGAGGTAGGAGTGTATTCCACCATAGAAGAGCACTCCCTTTCAACTGAAATACCTCCATGCAGAATTTCATGTTGGATGTGTAATCACGAAGTGCAAAGCACATCACCATATTCTCTAACCATGCCTCAGCGTCTAATCCATCCATGGAACCCATGAACTCGAAAAACTTCACCATCATTATTTCTTTGTGTATACTACCACTATCAGAGGGAGCGCACTATGAACCCTCATTGGGTACAGATGTTCTTCCCTCATCTCGATCCAGGCATTTAATCAATGCCTCAGACATCCTCCAGAAGGATCTCACCAAACCTACCACATCTCCCACAACAACATGTTCTGGCTCAGTACTATGCTCATCTCCCTAGGGGTTAGACCCTTATGGCATAGATACTATCGAAGGTGTCACACCTCTTCCTCGAGCACCATTTCATATACTTCCCATGATTCCTCTAACCATGATTACCTACAAGAACAATTTCATATATTTATTAGCGATCTAATTCAATCATTTAGTTTAACAAAGTGGATGGTGTAACGATTCAATGTCGCAGGGTTGAACCCGCTCCGATACAATATGTAACATCCCTTTTGTTATATCTTATGTACTTGAGAAATGGTATGAGATATATTTTGTTTTTGAAACATTAAATAAACATCATTTGGACAAGTAAAACATGATATTAACATACTTCGACAATACACATTCTATTCCATTCATCTCATTGCACAACTAGATTTAGATACAACTTCAATGTATTAAGAATCTTCCATATCACATAACATCACATACAACAAGAGTACAACTTCATGATTATTCAATATCAACAACAAACAGTTTCATCACACACCATCATTGCTTCTAACAGAAAAATCATCATACAAGGAAATCAAAAACATATACCCATCCAATCTACCTACAAGGTTAGGACCTCCAAGACACATAATCAGCACTCAAGTCCAGGATTCATCTGATTTATTTTGACCACTTAAGGTCTCAAGACTGGCGATTGTTCTAAGGAGAAAGGAAGCATGTAATTCCCTTATCCAAATGTGAATATAGACTCATGATCAATATCAGTAAAGTACCAAATCATATCACAATTTAAATCATTAAAATCCCAATTACTAGTCAAGTTTTCATTCCCTTTAAATGTTATAAAAACCATAACTAACCATCATCTAGATAATATGTCATATCCTTATGAATTTCATCAATTAATTACAAGTCACCATTTAACATATGTCTCTCTTTTCCCAAGGAAATACAACCATCAGTCATTAATTAAAATTGGACAGCCCTCCAATGCACAAATCAAGTAATCAGACATTATGAGTTAGCATAATAAATATATTTAAAGATTGAAAGAGAAAAGAAGAGAAGAGAGAAGCTCTCTAACACCGAGAGGAATCTGTAAACCTGTACTTTATGTACCAAAAGATACTAAGGTAAGAAAAATTCATGTCTGTGTGTTTGTTTAATCCTTAAAGGAGGAACTAAACTTTGTTTTAGGATCCAAATTCTCTTCTGGGAGTCACAGAACAAGGTCTACCCAGTACCAAGGTGAGAGGTGCGCAGAAGGACCTTTGAAGTACAAAGCACAAGATAAACAACGTCA
>ML786867.1:485246-507951 GCA_009831015.1 Picea engelmannii | reverse complement strand
ATATAATCAACATTCCATAACACCTCAACATAATCATATATAACCCATAGTCTAAATGAAATCACAATGTACCGTACTCAGATCACTTGCAAGCAAGTGTCCTTAAAGAATAAGTCGAATATAGTGTTCTCAATAGAGCAGGATGTTACATACACTCTTGTTTTAAAATTCGTCTTGAATTTTGTACAGTATATATAATAGCAAGTAATAAATGTATCTGTCATAGATCTATATGTCTAAATATATCAAAACAAGTAAGGAAATTGTTGACGCATCTCAAATGCATCCTCCCAGGTAGTTGAGTGTGGACTATAATTGTCCCACTAGACCTTGACCTGATCGACTATTCGACGTCGTAGTTGTCGAATGTGATGGTCCAGAATGCAGATTGGCTCTTCCATGAGAGCACCCTCATACGACACCTTTAAGGAACTCATGTCAATAACATGTGAAGGGTCACTAATATAATGTCTCAAAACAGATACATGAAATATGTCATGCATACACCTCAAATAATCAAGCAAGGCTAGTCGATAAGCCACGGGTCCTTTCTTTTCCACTACTTTGAAGGGTACCACAAATCTAGGAGAGAGCTTAGCACCCTTTCCAAACTTCATCGAACTCTTGTGTGGTTTTACCCACAAGAATACTTTGTCTCCAACTTCATAACTACGATAAACGTGATGCACATCAGCATAACTCTTTTTCTGATCCTATGCTTCCTTAATCCTATGTCTTATCGATTGCATATATTCTTCCATTTCTTGAATCACTTATGGTCCTACCAAAAACCTGTCCTCGAGTCAATCCCAACTCAACGGCGTCTGACATGGTCGCCCATAAAGAAACTCAAGCAGTGTCATCTTAATTGTAATTTGATAGTTTTTATTGTATGCAAAATCTTCTAGTGGCAAGAATTCTTCCCAACGTTTATGTTGGTCCATTACATACATACGTAGCATATCCTCCAAAAACTGGTTTGTTCTTTCTATTTTCTTGTCTCTCTCTGGGCGGTAAGTTGTGTTAAAGTTTAGTTGTGTTCCCAAGGCCTCTTGGAAAATGGTCCAAAACCGTCTTGTAAACATCGATCCTCAATTGGATATGATCCTTCTTGGTACACCATGAAGTCTTACAATCTCACTGATAAATAATCTAGCTATCTATGGAGCCTAATACATCATACACAGAGGAATAAAGTGTGCACTCTTCATCAAAGTGTCAACTACCACAAAAATTGAATCGTGCCTTCTTTCTGTCAGTGGAAATCCAACGATAAAGTCCATCGAAATGACCTCCCATTTCGGTTCTGGAATAACATGTGGTTGTAACAATCCTGTTGGATTTATATGTTCATCCTTCACTTGTTGGCATTCTAGACATCTCGCCATGTAACCAACTGTGTCTACTTTCATTCACTTCTAGAAGAATAAAGGCTTAAGGTCTGCCTTCATCTTCGTGACTCTCGGATGAGCCATGTATATTGCTCGATGTGCTTCACTCAAGTTCAAACTTATTAGTTCTTTTTTAGGCGGTACGTAAATTCTTTCGTTAAATATTAACAATCCATCGTCTTCTAGTAAATAACCTTCATACTTTGGTACCATCATGGTATCTTGTCCAATATTATTCTTAACTTCTTTATACTAGGCATCGTTGAACTGTAAAGTTAGAATCTTTTCTCGAAGATTCATCTTAATAGGTAATATTGAAAATATGTGTGGTATCAGACTCAATGCATATGATACTCAGTTCACAGTTCCTTTAATGTAAGTAATTTCAAAGTTGTATTCGCTAAGTAATTTCAAGTCACTTTGTGTAAAAATATGTTGCAATCCACAGTGATCTATCTTTAATTCAAATTTTCATCCAATTAGACAATGTCTCCAAACTCTCAAGGCATATACAATTGCCAATAATTATAGGTCATGTGTTGCGTAGTTCTCTTCATGATTTCTCAATTTCCTTGAAATGTAAGCGATCACTCGACCGTCTTGCATCAAAACTCTACCTAAACCCTCCTTGGATGCATCTGTGCATACCAAGAATTCATTTTCCATGTCGAGGACTTTTAGTATTGGAGTTGTTTTCAATAACTCCTTGATATTTTGAAATGCTTCTGTGCATTTCTCAGTCCATACGAACTTCTTGTTCTTCTTTTGCAATTCCATGATCGGATTTGCTATCTTCGAAAAGCCTTCGAAGAATCGTCGATAATATCCTTCTACACCCATAAAACTGTGTACTTCTTGTATGTTTGTCGGTGATGTTCATTCCATAATAGCCTCTACTTTCACTAGATCCACAACGATACCTTCACCAGATATGATATGTCCAAAATAATGAATCTTTGATTGGTAAAAAGAGCATTTTGATAGCTTCCCGTACAATTTGTTTTCTCTTAGGCACTACAGAACCAATATCAAGTGCTCACCATGCTCTTCCTTCATCTGAGAATAAATTAGTATGTCATCAATACAAACTTGAACAAACTTGTCCAAGTATTCATTGAACACCCCATTCATCAAACTTGTGAATACTCCCAGGGCATTCGTCAATCTGAACGGTAAAACTGTAAACTCATAGTGTCCAAATCTCATTTTAAAAGTAGTTTTAGGGATATCTTCCTCTTTAATCTATAACTAGTGATATCATGATCTCAAGTCAATCTTCAAAAACATTGTCACTCCTTTCATCTCATCAAATAAATCATCAATCCTTGGCAATGGATATTGGTTCTTGATCGTAGCTTTGTTCAATTGACGATAGTGAATGCAAAGCCTCCATGATCCATCCTTATTTATAACAAAGATCACTGGTACACCCCATGGTGATATGCTCATACGTATCAATTCCAAATCCAACGACTCCTTCAATTGCATTTTCAACTCCTGCAATTCAGGTGTTGACATCTGGTAAGGTGTTCTTGCTATCGGTTCAGTTCCAGGTTTCAAGTCGATTGTAAACTCCAACTCTCTTTCAGGCGGTAAACCTGGTAACTCTTTTGGAAATATGTCTGCAAACATTTTCATTCAGTGCTAAGATTCCATATAACTTGCAACCCTTGCACATACTCTTCTTCAATTGTAGGGAAGAAATAAATATCAAGGTCACTCCCTCGTTTCTTCCTACAATCACTCTACTTTGTCCCAAATCATTCGTCAAACTTAACCATTTCTTATTACAGTTAAGTATCACATCATGCAATTCCAACCAATCCATACCAATCACTATGTCATAATATCCTAAGATCATGACATAAAGATCCACCTTCATTACAAAGTATCCCAAGTTGATGCTACAGTTTGTAACCTTTCCTCCGACCTTTTGTTTGGCACCTGATGCCATTTATATGTTCTTGAACTCATCCTGCTCAACTACCCTTACCTTAATTCTCTTCAATGATGCACTAGAGATAAGCTCTTTGTAGCACCTGGATCTATCAATATAATATAATTCTGGTCTGTGATTGTACTTGATGTCTCTAGCATAGTAGATTGGTGCTCAGCCTGGCGGTTTTTCACCGTTGCATGTATCATGTGGGACTTTCCCAAATATCCAATGGTAGTGGGTCCAGATGATCCGACTACTATGGCCTTCTCAATCAAAAAATCTCGTTGGTAATGTGGCTCACCACATGTCTAATATCCATTCTTCGATCCAGTGCACCTGGTCCCTGAAGTAGAAGTTGTTGGTCTAACAACCTATGATCCTGGTCTATTCTGTTGAACAGGCCTAAATTTTTTTTGTTGCAAACGATGTTGTTGTTTTTATGGTCCTTTGTAAGGAGTCCTCTACTGAGATGTCTATCATCGTGGTGTCATGAACATGGGTCCTCTGGTTGTATCTCGATGCCCTAAATTTTGTATGGATAGTGTCTGGCTAGTGTTTGGTGTTGTTGCGCTCCCGGTGTCACCTGTACAGCCTATCTAGAGGGATTCCTGCTCTGACCCCTATTTTTCATCTCTTCCTCAGCTATGAGGGACTTCTAAACTGCATCGTTTAAAGACTGAGGCATTAGGATCCGCACCTTTGCACGAATGTTGAAGTTAAGGCCAAACACAAACGTGTTGACCTTTAACTTCTCTATGTTCAGATGTGGAGCATATCTAGATAGCTCCATGAATCTAGCCTCATACTCTGATATCGTACTACTACCCTGTCATAAGGTGTTGAACTCATTAATCCAACTCTCAATGAATTCCTTGGACACGTACCTCTCCCGAAACCATTCCTTGAATAGTTCCCATGACACATCTTCGACGGCCATGTTTAGTTGAGGTAGGAGTGTATTCCACCATAGAAGAGCACTCCCTTTCAACTGAAATACCTCCATGCAGAATTTCATGTTGGATGTGTAATCACGAAGTGCAAAGCACATCACCATATTCTCTAACCATGCCTCAGCGTCTAATCCATCCATGGAACCCATGAACTCGAAAAACTTCACCATCATTATTTCTTTGTGTATACTACCACTATCAGAGGGAGCGCACTATGAACCCTCATTGGGTACAGATGTTCTTCCCTCATCTCGATCCAGGCATTTAATCAATGCCTCAGACATCCTCCAGAAGGATCTCACCAAACCTACCACATCTCCCACAACAACATGTTCTGGCTCAGTACTATGCTCATCTCCCTAGGGGTTAGACCCTTATGGCATAGATACTATCGAAGGTGTCACACCTCTTCCTCGAGCACCATTTCATATACTTCCCATGATTCCTCTAACCATGATTACCTACAAGAACAATTTCATATATTTATTAGCGATCTAATTCAATCATTTAGTTTAACAAAGTGGATGGTGTAACGATTCAATGTCGCAGGGTTGAACCCGCTCCGATACAATATGTAACATCCCTTTTGTTATATCTTATGTACTTGAGAAATGGTATGAGATATATTTTGTTTTTGAAACATTAAATAAACATCATTTGGACAAGTAAAACATGATATTAACATACTTCGACAATACACATTCTATTCCATTCATCTCATTGCACAACTAGATTTAGATACAACTTCAATGTATTAAGAATCTTCCATATCACATAACATCACATACAACAAGAGTACAACTTCATGATTATTCAATATCAACAACAAACAGTTTCATCACACACCATCATTGCTTCTAACAGAAAAATCATCATACAAGGAAATCAAAAACATATACCCATCCAATCTACCTACAAGGTTAGGACCTCCAAGACACATAATCAGCACTCAAGTCCAGGATTCATCTGATTTATTTTGACCACTTAAGGTCTCAAGACTGGCGATTGTTCTAAGGAGAAAGGAAGCATGTAATTCCCTTATCCAAATGTGAATATAGACTCATGATCAATATCAGTAAAGTACCAAATCATATCACAATTTAAATCATTAAAATCCCAATTACTAGTCAAGTTTTCATTCCCTTTAAATGTTATAAAAACCATAACTAACCATCATCTAGATAATATGTCATATCCTTATGAATTTCATCAATTAATTACAAGTCACCATTTAACATATGTCTCTCTTTTCCCAAGGAAATACAACCATCAGTCATTAATTAAAATTGGACAGCCCTCCAATGCACAAATCAAGTAATCAGACATTATGAGTTAGCATAATAAATATATTTAAAGATTGAAAGAGAAAAGAAGAGAAGAGAGAAGCTCTCTAACACCGAGAGGAATCTGTAAACCTGTACTTTATGTACCAAAAGATACTAAGGTAAGAAAAATTCATGTCTGTGTGTTTGTTTAATCCTTAAAGGAGGAACTAAACTTTGTTTTAGGATCCAAATTCTCTTCTGGGAGTCACAGAACAAGGTCTACCCAGTACCAAGGTGAGAGGTGCGCAGAAGGACCTTTGAAGTACAAAGCACAAGATAAACAACGTCATGCGAACACAGAGACCAATCAAGGTACACAGGACCTTAACTTATGAATAACGAAGCTCATGAGAGATAGTGCAATTACAGAGTGAAATTACAGTACGTGCGCAGGAGACCTATTAAAGTCTAGAGCTCGGGAGGAAAACGCATCGTGTGTGCCAAAGATTGAGTCATCTAAATGACGAATATCCATAAGGGAATAACAAGGGTAATTATCCAGGGAATAATTCCTTTGTTTTTGGTTTGAGTGGATGAGATCTAATCGGGAGGAGTCGAAATCCCATAATCATTAGATCAGACAGAAGTAGCACACCTGATAAACCCTAACACCTTCGGGCTTCTTCACTTCGGTAGATCTGAGCTATTTACTTTCAAAAATCCCCGAAGCTCGAAGTCGTGAAGTGGAACTACATTGTAGATCGGTGAGTGATCACTAGTCATTGGATCCTCAAGAGTTCAATGATTCGGCGAGTTTGGTTCATAACTGTAAAGTGTTAAGCAACCCCGAAGCTTCGAAGTCCTGGAATGAAGGACTGTCATAGATCTGATGATCAATCACGGGCCGTTATATCTATGAGCCTTCATTTTTCGATGGTTCTATAATTCGACACTTCAGTAAAATTATAATCATGAAGTTAAGAGTTAAGGAACTCTCGGAGTCCCAAATTCCGGAGTAAATCATGTCCATCAATTGATGGAAGGATGTGGGTCATAGATGTCTGAGCTATTTGGGATTCGGAAATCCAGCTAAGTTAAGGTCTAGGTTCTAAGGATTAATATCACCCTGAACTTCCGAAGTCTCATAGTGAAGGTTAGCCATAGATATAGAAAATCATCGAGGATCGTTAGATACGTTAGAACTTCGAGCCTTGGTCATTCAGAGGTTCATGAGTTCTTCTCTCTGAAGGAAATGACTTGTTGTTTGCAAAAAGTGAGGAACTCCTGGAGTTCTGAATTTCGAAGTGGACGACAATCTTTGATTTGAGGAGTGTAACCTGTCAGATATTTGATCCCTTCGGAGGTTTGGCGATCCGAGTGAAATATTCTAAGGTTATGAAAGTGGAGAAATTCCCTGAAGCCCAGAGTTTCGGAGTGGTTCTCCACAATAGATTCTCGCGTGAGGAGACTCTCTGCTAGTCGTTTGATTAAATCTATAATCATCGACAAAGGTAAGTAAACTTTTAGGGTTAACCTACAATTGTCGATCAACTTCACTTTATGACTGAATTCGGTCGGTAATCACTTTAGGTGGAAAGGAGTGTTAAAGTTGACAACCTCCAGAGCACCTGAGTCTCGTAGCTCTGAATAGCACCCCTTTGTCCAGCGTTATGTTCTATCCCATGGTCACATGTATGATTATGTCAAGGAAAAAGGGCTAAAGCACTACAGGTTAAAATTTCAAAACTCCAGAAACTTTCAACAGGCTTCCCACGATCCCAAAAAAATTGGAAATAAACTACAAAATGAACACAAACCTCAACACAATTCAACAGAGAAAAACTCGATATAAATTTGGATTGACGAAATTCAACAGATGTCCATACTACAACGAAATTGATTTGAAAAAGCATTAATAGTAAAATGACACAAGATTCGGATCTAGAATGAAGTTTGATCGAGATCCCGTCATATTGAATTGATTTGAATTTAAATGAAATTAAACAAAGAACTCATAATATAATTTATGAACTGACACCTTGGTTTACCAGCGAACAATGCATTGTTAAATTTATCAACAATCTTAGCTAAAGACTATGATCATTTAACTTTAAATATAAATAAAATACAAATTTTAGAACATATACCAATCATAATATATATTCAATTTCCAAAATGAGGATTAAGTCACCCCAAATTTAGAGAGCGGAAAACGTTTAGAATTACAACGAAGATTTAAAAATAAGCATTTTAACTATTATCCATTTGGCAACAATTATAAATTAAAATATAACTCTGAACTAATACTCGTTGATAGCATTTATAACAATTGACATTCACGCTATTCCAGTGTTTCTACAGTAGCCTTATCAGTCTAACATACAACTACACTAATGCTAAGAATAAAATTCAGAATTATAAAAGTACCAAAACCAATGAATTGTTGCTTAATGAAGATGCCTTCAAGGTCTTGCACTCCTTCCTTTCCTTTGATTTCTAATCACAAATACTTCATCGATACCTCCCAGCCAATGATTGGGGTACTCTTCTTCCCCCTTATCCCCCAAGTCATAAATGAGCCACACACAAGAAACCAAAAAATAACTCCAAGACTTGCCCTCGCAAGGAAGATCTTCCACTCTTTTTACAATATTGGTATCCTAACTCTCACAAGTAAAACACAGTCCAATAAAAATTGGCACCATAACAATGCTCAGAAATAGGATCCCTTTTTCCTTTCAGAATTTGTTTTATATACTTTTCTTCATTGACACATGTCCTCATGCACAGATAATTAAATTTTTAGTCAATTTTAATTTGGATTACTCACTAACACACTTGCCAGAATATCCCTGAGTTACACCAGTAATTACCATTCTTATTTTATTTGAAAAGGTCAAAATCCCTCACAATCCTCAATGTGTTCCTATGTTCACTCCTATGTGTCCCTTTGTTCCCCAGATTATCATTTAAGGAGTGCCCCTAACTAGATCTTACTTAGAGTTTAATTGATGCAGGAGCATCTCTCCACGCCAGCCATGCACCAGCTAACCAGCCCACATCAACGCACGCATTCAATGAGGAAGAGAGGCACAGCCCTCTCATATTCAAATTTTGAATTTGAATCAAGCACATTAAATGTTTGTAAGGCTGTTAGAGCCAAAAATCCGTGCCTATACGCAGGCTTTAGATGTAGATAGCCTTTAATGGTTGTAAGGCTGAGATCTAGATCCAATCTGGACTAGATAGCCATTTAATTATGTAAATTCAATGTAATTGAATAGGGTAGGTAGCTTGGAGGGAAGAGCTCGAAGAGCCCCCTCATGTAAAAGATCTGGGATCTTATTTTGAGTGGGTATTGAGTAGAGGAGAGGAAAAGAGCCGAGACTCTGTTGCAGTCTGAGCTCAAACACATTGTAAAGAGGCATTTGATATTAATACAAACCAGAGCAATTTTTCCTGCATATTGTCTATGTTGTGTGAATGTCTATGTGTGTTCTATTTATGCTGTGAATGTGTATAGTGTGCATTTGCATGGATAGATAGGTTCTACTATCTGTAGAGTTCTTTAATTTCACGTTGGATTTCTTTGAGGCTTCATGCCAGAGGGCGTGACAGAACACTGTGGGTTCTGATAGTCAGTGCTTAGAGAGCACTTCCAAATCTGCGGAATTTGGACAAGGACGTGCTAGGAGGGCACACCAACTGAATTCATTGACTCAGAGGAAGACCTCAAGGTTGTTGAAAACCTTGGAGGCAAGACTGTGTAGAGGAAGACACAGTGGAAGACAGAATCGTTGTTGGATTCTGCAAAGAACTTTGCCAGGTGGGCATTGAGTAGATGCATGGGTTGCATTGAGGAGAATAACTCTGGTTGAGTTCAGAAGGATATAGAATCACTTAGGATTCTATAGAACTCTGCCAAGAGGGCATTGAGTGCAGGCACAGAGTGCTAAGGAGGAACTTTGTTGTGAGTCTAAAGAGAAACAAAACCACTGAGGATTCTAGACACTCTTCCAGGAGGGCATTGAGTAGGTGCCAGAGCACAGGAGGAAAGAACTCTTTGAGTTATGGAACTGAAGAAGAGTCCAAGGAAGGATCTTCACAGGGTTGTTGAACACCCTGTAGTCTCAGCAAGAATTTTTCTTGAGAAAAGAAGTGTCAGGAGGGCATCAGATTCTCCATCTGAAGGAGAAGAAAGGAAAAGGGTGAAGTCCCCTTAGAGATCTGAGTAGCCGAGAAGCTCAGAAGAGATAGCACCGAGTTAGCGTGCAGAGATTCTACAAAGGTGTGCAGGAGTCATGGAACCCTCTTAAGGTTTCAGAGAAGGCCAAGCTCAGGAGGGAGAGTGATTTTATGCACAGAGACCACAAGAGGTTGCAGGGGCCGAAAGGGAGAACTCTTTGGAGATTTTAGAGTCCCGAAATCTCAGGAGGGACAGTGTCTTCGAGTGCGCAGGTGAGACCAAGGGTTGCATAGCTCGCATAAAAGAAGCAAGGTCGAGGCCTTTAGCATTTGGGAATTCTTCCAAGTTCGGGAAGAAAGCGCATGCTCAAAGAAGGAGAGCACAGCTGTCGTCGGATCAGGCCAAATGGAAGATCTGGACCGTTAAAGTTTCCACGTCTAGGGAGAAACGTGAGAGCACACAAAGCAGGAGAGATCGTGAGTCGTCAGATCTCACACAGATCGCCAACAGCCATCAGACCTGGAAGAAGGCGCATGTGAGTTAAGCCCACACACAAGCAGAGCAGAGAAATCTGAGAAAGTCCCGACAGGGTAGGAATATCGGGATTTCGAATTTTGGGAGTTCGGGATTTCGGAGGTCCTGATGACGAGAGATCGGGGCACTTCACAGTGAAAGTCCCGAAACAGCGAGAGAAATCGGAGCCGTCCATCTGGAAGGAGGACACGTGTCGCGAGATCTCCATTTCGAGGATTCGAACATCGGAAAGCATAGAAGGGATTATTTTGACTTCGCGAGTGGCAAAGTCCCGAAACGATCTGGGCCATCCATTCATGGGAGGACACATGGCGAAGATCGGGGAGTCCACTGGGATTTCGGATACCGGGGATTCGAAGGACCAGAGGAGAAGTGTCGCAGGGGTCGTGAAGTTCCGAAATGCGAAACACCGAAACTCTACGGGAGAAGGACCATTTCGATACTTTGGGTACTGGGAGCTCGTAGGAACATAGGTTTGATGCAACGGGATTCGCGAAGTTCCGAAACTCGAATTCCCGAAAGTAGAAGAAGGAGTATTGTCGGGAGCATTTCGGCATATCGGATATTGGGATTTCAGAAATCCTGAGGATGAGAGATCCAGGCTCTTAGGGAGGAAAACACTGAAAATATCAAGGCCATTGATCTGGGAGTGGATCACAGCCATTGATCTCATCCAGGAGTGAAAAGAGTCGTATCGTCACTTCGGCATTTCGGATACCGGAAGTGCGAGAGAGCAGGGGCAGAGGAGACCTTGCATCGGGAAAGCCCAAAATGCGAAAGCCCGAAAGCATTTGGAGGAAGCTATCATTTCGGCATATCGGAGTTCGGAACTTCGGGAGTTCTGAGGACAAGGGGATCGAGCATTTCGGCACTGGAAACCCCGAATGTGCGAAACGCGAAGAGCCGGGGAAAGGAAAAATCCCTGGAGGAGAAAAGCTGGGGAGAGATAATTTCAGGATACCGGGATTCAGTATTTCAGGGATCCTATGGACAAGAGATCCGAGCACTTCAGCTTTGGAGAACCCGAAAATGCGAAAGAAGGAGGAAGTCGAGGCATAGGTATTTCGGCATTTCGCATATCATCTTTTCGAGGGTCTAGAAGATAGGAGGCCGGGCACTTTGCGTCAAGAAACCTCGAAAGGGACTGCGGTCATGTGAGGGGTGGTCATATGGATTGAGGGTGTATCCCAAGGAGCTAACCACGACTAAAGCCTATTTCGGCAAATCGGCATTTTGGTGACCGGGAGATCGAGGAGTCAAGTAAACTTGACATCAAGACTCAGGAAGTCCCGAAACCCAAAATTCCATTTCGGGAAAAGATCACGGTCATGTTTGAAGTCCATGTGGAAGTGAAGGACCTATGGATCGAGAAATTTTGAGGGTCTGAGAGGGACTTGAAGGAGCCTCTTTGGTTCAAGGAGATTTGAACAATCCTGTGAGAGCGGATCTTGCCCTAAGGGTTGGGGGTTCTGCATCATTAATTAGGATTCTTCTTCTAGTTAGACTAGTGTAGTTTGACTCTAGATTCTATTCTATGTACAACTAACCTCTCAAGTTATTATTTATTTCTATTTAAATTTTCCTTTTTATTAAATTCACGCACACATGTGCATTTTATTAAATCTTTATATTTTCCCTGCCTTTTCCTAGAATTAGATTTATCCCAAAATTAATATTTTAATTAGTCCCCAAATTAAGCTTAGACTTATGCCAAATCTTAGGCTTAGGATTAGACTCTTGTTAGGATTTTCAACTAAATCTATAGTTTAATTAATTAGTTAATCCAACAAGGTCTAAATATTTCAATGTTTTTCTAGGCCATCTAGATTTATTGACTTAAGTTTAATTATGCGACGTGCCCTTCAAGACGCACCTCCATGCTCCAAGGGTTCCACTCGCCTAGACTTGTTTTGGAAGTTGTTTGAACATTGGAGTCAACACTCCACTCAGTCGAACTTGTGAGAGACTAAGAGCTTCTAAGTAATAAGGACTCTACCTTATTGTGCACTCCTTAGAAATCCCTGTGAGCGACTGTCTCAATCTTCCCTCATGGCATTGTGGACCTTTCGAACTAGGTAATCGTTAATCTATATTTTAGACCATGGTGGGAGTGCTAGTAGGATGTGACAGGGACACTATCACACCTCTCCCTCAATTGTATAATTTATGTGCATGGCCCCTCTACTCCTTATGTGAGTAGGATTAGAAAGCATCGTCAAGCCTGCATCCACTGACAAAAACACTATCAATAATTCCATATACATAAATCATACTATAATCAATCATACATCATATGTGCATGAAATGAAATACTCAATAGATACAATCCACTCCCTGAATCAATCCATATTCCAAGGGAATCCATCGATGCCATCATCATCCTTAACTTGTCATGTGTCCCACACACTCAGGATGACTCCTCAAAAGCATCTGTCAATATATATACATCAATATAATCAATAATCCATAACACCTCAACATAATCATATATAACTCATAGTCTGAATGAAATCACAATGTACCATACTCGGATCACTTGCAAGCAAGTGTCCTCAAAGAATAAGTCAAATATAGTGTGCTCAGTAGAGCAGGATGTTACAAACATGAGCAACATTTGAGGATGGTGTTGAAAGATTAATTAATTGTTAATTATTGCAAGGATTAATTAATTATCAAAAAAGATTAATTAATTATTGCATGGACAATTAATTATTGCATGTCATTAACTAATTATCGAAAAAGATTAATTGTCGAAAGTTTAGATGGTGGAAGATTGGTTGTCATTGATGTCGACCTTTGAACAAAGTTGCATGTAGAAGTAAAGAAGTATTAAATAGAAGATAAAAAGTTGCATGTGAGTTGCATGTCATCATAATTTGCATGGTAGTTGCATGTCATTATGAAATTTCCCTTTAAAACACAAAGAAGAGTCAATTGCAAATCACTTATGTGTAATCACCTCTCAGAATACAGGTTGGAGATATGAGGTAGTGAGTTGAAGACAGAGAAGTCTAGTGAAGTAAGAAGTTTGCAAGAGCCGAGAGTACGGAGAAGGGGTTTCATACAGGAATTCCTTGAGTATATCTGTAGGTTTCAAGAGTAAAAGCATGGACATTCACAGAATGCAGTGAGGAAAAGAACGGATACCTGAGAGCAAACAATACACACAATCACGAACCTGTGAGGAAAATTTTTGAAGATCGAAGATCTAAAACTTAGGTCATCTATAGGATTGAAGGTATGTGTTCTTGTTTGTGTTAGGTTGAGTATGTTGAATAAATCAGGAACAGATATGTCTCAATGATTCATAAATAATTTATTTCGAGAATTCTCATGTGGATATTGGTATGAGGTGTGTGTGGTTGCAGTCTTGATGAGATATTGATATTAGTAGCAGCAGCAGAAATATCAGAGACAGCAGCAGCAACATGTTATCAGTGACATAGGTAGTGATAGATTGGTCTAGAATGATATTTCAAGGCAGTTGGATGGGGCAAGAAAATGGGGTTGTATCCCGTCTTCCAGTTGGATCGGGAAAATTAGGGAGTTGGAGCTTCCTTCAGGTTGCAGCCTATAAACAAGGGGTTGGAGCCTCCTTCCATTTGTAGCTGGAAAAATAGGAAGTTGTTGCTTCGAATGAATGTACTCTTTGATCAGTAAGAAAATCATTCTTTATTTTTTTTCTGCATTGGGTTTCCACATAAAATTCTAGTGTAATATGTTTATGTGATGCTTATGGTGTTGATGATATTTTAAATGCTCATAATATTCATTGGAGGTTTTATATTGTGATTAAAAGTACTAATTGTACTCATATTGATTCACCCTGCCCCCCCCCCCCTCTCTCAGTATTACAACAATTGGTATCAGAGCAAATCCTTCAGGAAGTAGTCTAACAAATGGAAGGAGATCATGGAATACACTAAGGTTGGAGCACCAAGGTTTGATGGTCAGAACTATACCTTATGGAATAAAAGGATAAAAACCTTTTTACAGAAATGGGGATTTGATGATTGGAAATCAGTAGTAGATTGGTATACAGCACAAGTCACTCCCCCAACCGAGAGAGATGGAAAGAAACTCAGCAAAAGAAACTCAAAGGCTAAAGGTGTTAGTATAAGTAGTCTAGTTGAATCAGTATTTGTCAAAGTTATGCATTGTGATAGTGCAAAGGATCATTGGGATAAAATCCAAAATATTTATGAAGGAGATGCCAAGGTAAAGGGAGCTAAGCTTCAAATTTTCAAAGCTAATTTTGAATACTTGAAGATGAAGATGAAGACATTGTAGCCTACCTTTTGTGAGTTGACGAAGTAGTTAACACTATTAAAGGATTGAGAGTAGAAATTGATGACTCAATGGTTGTTCAAAAGGTATTGAGGTATCTTCCTCTAAGATTTGATTCTAATATATCATCCCTAAAAGAAAGAGCATATCTCGATACATTGAGCATGGACGAGCTACATGGAATATTTAAATCCTATGAAATTAGAACAGAGCAGGAAAACCCAGTCACAAAGGAAGAAGCTTTCAAGGAATCCGAGAAGACAAAGAAGAAGCACAAGAAAACTTCAAAACCATGTTGTAGATGTAGTGATGATTCAGACGAAGATGAAGAGATGATTAACTTTGTAAGGAAATTAAAGAAAGGAACCGGCAAGTATAAATGTATGCTTCCTTTGAAATGTTTTAATTGTGGTGCTATTGGTCTTTTTTATTCTAAATGTCCTCGCAGGAATAAATATAGTGATGAAGAAGAAGCTTCAAAAAGGGAAAAGAAATATCCAAAAGTAAACAAGAGAAGAAACAAATTCTTCAAGAAAATTTTCTACTCAAAGGAGGATAGTTCCTCATCAAACAAGAAGGATAATGATAGTGACAGTGATTCATAAAGATTACTCTTCATGGCGGTAGAAGATGATTCTGAAGAAGGAGGTGAATTCGATCTCATAGCAGAGTTAATTAGTGCATTAGAAGAACTCGGGAAGGAAAGAAATAAAAACAAGTCACTCAAGGCAAAGTTAAAAATGAAAAAGGGATCTCAAAATTTCAACTCTGGAGAACTAGAGCAGATGATCACGAGTCTAAAAATTCAAATAGAATAATACAAAAGAATTGAGGAAATTCTTATATTTCCGTTAGAAGAAAAGGAGAAAACGATCATACGATTGGAGGCAAAAGTAGTTTCTTTAAGGAAAGATCTTCAGAAGAAGGATATGCAGCAGAAGAGCACCAGGATATTGGATCAAATCATCAGCAGTCAAATATCAACAGATGATAAGTACAATCTAGGATACAATAAAGTACATAATGAGAAAGGGTCGAGCTCTAAGACAAAAAAAATGGGAAGCAGAGAAAAGAAGCTATGCAGAGATTGTCATAAATTCAGTCAAGAAAGAAGAAAGCAAGCCCTCAAAGAAGAACAGTTCATAAATAAAGAAGACTCGAGAAGACAAATTCAGGAGGAGTGCATTACAAATAAGATAATTTATTCTCAATTATCAAAGATTCTTTTATGGTCATTGTTTTAATTGTGTTAATTTTGGACATAAAGCTGTAAACTGTAGAGCTTATGCCAAGAACAGAAGCAACAATGCAGGTTATCCCAGAAAATCTTATGAAGCATACATTAGGAACCAAAACCATTTTGGTTCATTGAGAGATGAAGTAGAATGCTACAAATGCAACATTTTTTGTCACATAGTGAAGAATTGTAGATTGACTATTCCACCTAGGGAATCAAAGCAGAACATTAGCAGTAAGATATCGTAACCACAAGGGATATGGAAAAGAAAGCAGAATCAATGCTTACTTTCTCTACAATCCCAACACAAGAAAATTGATTAGTATGTTGACAATGTTTGTCCAAAGCATATGACAGGTGACAGGAACATGTTTCTAACTCTAAAGAAAGAAAAAAGATGGATCAGTTTCATTTGGAAATAAGCATTCAGCCAAAATTATAGGTAGAGGCACAGTTAAGCTTGGAAGCAAAGATGCCATGGCAGAAAATATTTTACTGGTTGAATTTATGAAGCACAATATGTTGAGTGTAAGTCAAATGTGTGATCAAGGACACACACTTCAGTTTGACTCAGAGAAATGATAAATAAGAAAATAAGGATCGGGTAGGTTAGTGGCGACAGTTATAAGGACTCTGAACAACATATATGTTTTGAATGAAATTGGAAAAAAAAATTATTGTTTAGGAAAGGAAAATGAAAGTTGGCTCTGGCATAGAATAATGGGTCACATGCAATCTCACAATCTTGTCAAAATTAGAAGAAAGGAAGAAGTAAGAGAAATGTTTGAAATATCAAAGCCAGTGAATACTCTATGTAAGCATTGTCTAGAAGGAAAACAAACCAGGAGCAAGTTCAAATCAAAGCAGTACTTAACAAAAAAACCATTGGAGATTGTACATACCGATCTATGTGGACCAACAAGGAAAAATGGATTAAATGGTGAACAGTAATGCATGTTATTGATTGATGACTACACAAGAATGATTGCAGTTTTCTTTCTTAATAAGAAGTCAGATGCAATTGAGAACTTCAAGATATACAAAGAGATGGTTGAAACAAAGACAGACTTGAAAATCAAATGTTTGAGATCAGACAATGGTGGATAATTTACTTCGAAAGAATTCATGGATTTTTGTGGCGAACATGGGATAAAAAGGAAATTCTCACAAGACAGGACAACTCGAAAAAATGGAGTTGTTGAAAGAAAGAACAGGACAGTACAGGAGATGACTAGAACCATGTTGAAATATTCAAAGTTAGGTGACATATTTTGGGCACATGCAGTAGATATAGCAGTTCATATCTTGAATAGAGGAATTCTCAGAAGTAACAATGATAAGACTCCCTACAAGCTATGGAAAGGAAGACCGAAAATGTGAAGCATTTTAGATTGTTTGGAAGCAAGTGGTACATCAAAAGAGAAGACAGCAAGATTGGAAAATTTGACTCCCGAGTTGACAAAGGCATATTTTTTGGGTACTCAAGAAAAAGAAAGGCATATAAGTGTTTCAATCTGAGACTCAACAAAATAGTGGAAAGCATCAATGTACAGATTCACAAGACAAGTGTATGAAATCCCAAAGAGGAAAGCAAAGACTCGGCAAAGCAGGAAGGAGAAGAGGATTTGAAATAAGAACAAGAAGAGCAGCTAGATGCAGAGAAAAAGGAAGATGACCAGAAAAACCTTCAAATATCTCCCAAAACACCTAGTCGGGGAGTGCAGAAAAATCATCCATCAGAACATATCATTGGGAATAAAGGCGTAGGCTTTGAAACTCAAAGAAAATTACACTCACCATAACAAATACATCTAGCACTATTGTCCACATTTGAACCTAGGAGTTTTGAAGAATCCAGCAGTAATGAACATTGGATGAATGCTATGGAAGAAGAACTGAACCAGATAGAGAAGAATGAAACATGGGAACTTGTTCCAAGGCCTAAAGATAAGAATGTGATTGGCACAAAATGGATATTTAGAAACAAGTTGAATGAGGATGGACAGGTAACTAGGAATAAAGCAAGGTTAGTATGTAACGGATATGTTGAGGTTGAAGGAATAGATTTTGAACAAAAATTTTCCCCATTTTCTAGAATGGAAGCAGTCAAATTGATCTTGGCTTATGCATGTTTGAAGAAGATCAAAGTATATCAGATGGATGTAAAATCAGCCTTCCTAAATGGAGAACTAGAAGAAGAATTCTACATCGAACAACAAGAAGGATTTATACTGTCAGAAAGGGAAGATTATTTTGTAGATTAAAGAAGGCACTATATGGACTCAAACAAGACCCCAAGGCATGGTATTCAAGATTGGATAGGTATCTACAACAACAAGGGTTCAAGAAAGGCAATACAGACAACAATCTCTATATAAAGGTAAATCAAAATAATTTTTTGATAATTGAAGTTTGTGTTGATGACATTATTTTTTGCAGTAATGATGATAGGATGAGCCAGAAATTTGCTAAAGATATGTAGAATGAATTCAAAATGAAATTAATTGGTGAGTTGATTTCTTTTGGGGAATCTACATATTTAAGCTAGATACAGGTATTTTCATCTCCCAAACCAAGTATATCAAATAAATGTTGAATAAGTTTGGAATGGTAGATTGCAAGCCCATAAGTACTCCCATGAAAACCAGTTGCAAATTGAGCAAAGATGATATATCCAAAGATGCAGATCAGAGACTCTACAGATTGATGATTGGTAGTTTACTCTATGTAACCGCATCAAGACTGGATGTGATGCAAGCAGTTGGACAAGTGGCAATATTTCAAGCAGCACCAAAGGAAACACATGTTATGGCAGTAAAAAGAATATTCAGATATCTCAAAGGAATAGAATACTATGGATTATGGAATCCAAAAGGGAATGATCTATATTTATTTTCATACACAGATACAGATTGGGAAGGAAGTGTTGATGACATAAGAAGTACAAGTGGAGAAACCTTCTAGTCGGGTGATTGTATGGTATCTTGGTTGAGTAAGAAATATTCTTCAGTATCATTTTCCATAGCAGAAGCATAGTATATTGCAGCATCAACATGTTGTACACAAGTTCTCTGGATGAAGCAAACTTTGCAGGACATACAGGTGCAATATGACAAGCCTATTCCAATATTTTGTGATAACACCAGTGATATAAGTATCTCTAAGAATCTAGTGATGCATTCCAAGATGAAACACATTCCGCTCAAGTTTCACTTTCTACATGAATAGGTTATAGAGAAGAGCATCAAGGTAGAGTATGTTGGTACAAAAGAGAAGATTGAAAATATCTTCACCAAACCTCTTATGAGGGAGACTTTTGAGTATCTTCGATAGAAACTTGGAGTAGTTTCATCCCCACGGTGAATTCTTTTTGAAATACTTTAATTCTTTTTGAATGTTTTTTTATCATAGATGTACACAAGGAAGCACCATGAAGAGAAACATCATTATAAATCATAGGCTTATTGATAGGGGGAGTATCCCCAAGGAGAATTCATCATTTTCCATTGACATCAAAGGGGGGGAGAAAAACAGAGGCATGGAAGAGAAGAGGCATGAAGACAGGGGAGCCAACATATGAAGACAAGGGGAGCCAACACATGAAGACAGGGGGAGCCAGCATGAGCATGAGTGTTGTCATTGTTCTGTCTAAGAGTTACCATCAATGCCAAAGGAGGAGATTATTGAAAGATTAATTAATTGCTAGTTATTGCAAGGATTAATTAATTATCGAAAAAGATTAATTAATAATTGCAAGGATAATTAATTATTACATGAATAATTAATTATTCCATGTCATTAATTAATTATCGAAAAATATTAATTGTGGAAAGTTTAGATGGTGGAATATTGGTTGTCATTGATGCCAACCCTTGAACAAAGTTGCATGTTGAAGTAAAGGAGTAGTAAACATAAGATAACAAGTTGTGTATGAGTTTCATGTGAGTTGCATGCCATCATGAGTTGCATGGAAGTTGCATGTCATTATGAAATTTCCCTTTAAAACACAGAGAAGAGTCAATTGCAAATCACTTATGTGTAATCACCTCTGAGAATGCAGGTTGGAGATCTAAGGCAGTGAGTCGAAGACTGAGAATTCCAATGAAGTAAGAAGTTTGCAGAAGCCGAGAGTACGAATAAGGGGTTTCATAAAGGAACTCCTTGAGTATATCTGCGAGTTTCAGGATGAAAAGCGCGGACATCTATAGGATGCAGTGAGGTAAAGTGTAGATACCCGCGAGCAGACATTACACACAGTTGCGGACCTATGAGGAAAAGTTTTGAAGATCAGAGATCTAAAACTCAGGTCAACTACAATATTGAAGGTATTTATTCTTTTGTGTGTTAGGTTGATTATTCTGAAGAAATCAAGAACAGGTATGTCTCAATGATTCATAAGCAATTAATTTGGAGAATTATCTTATGGATATTGGTATGAGGTTTGTTTGGTTGTAGTCTTGATGAGATATTGATATCAGTAGAAGCAGTAGAAATATTAGAGACAGCAGCAGCAACAGGTTATCAGTGACATAGGTAGTGACAAATTGGTCTACAGTTATATTTTAGGGCAGTTGGATGAGGCAAGGAAAGGGGGTTGTAGCCTCCTTTCGGTTGGAGCCAGAAAATTAGGGAGTTGGAGATTCCTTCAGGTTGCAGCCTGTAAACAAGGGGTTGGAGCCTCCTTCTAGTTGTAGCTAGAGAAATAGGAAGTTGGTGCTTCCAATGAATGTACTATTTGATCAATAAGAAAATCATTCAGTGGTTTTTTCCCACATTGGGTTTCCACGTAAAATTCTGGTGTACTATGTTTATGTGATGTTTATGGTGTTGATGATATTTTTAATGCTCATAATATTAATTGGAGGTGTATGTCAAGTTAAGTAAGAGAAACTCTATCAAAGGAAGATTCATTACCTGGGTCATATTATTTTAGCAGAGGGGATAGTAGTTGATCCTGAGAATATAAAGGCCATTAGAGAATGGCCAACACTAATAAATGTTACAGAAGTCAGATCATGTATGGCACTTGCGAGTTATTATCGTGTATTCATAAAACGTTTTTCAAAGATTGCAATCCCAATTACTTCTCTACAAAATAAGGGTGTGAAGTTTGAATGGACTTCCAAATGTGAAGATGATTTTCAATGGCTGAAGGAAATTTTAACAAGTGCACCAATATTAAATATTGCAGACCTGGATGAAGATTTTTTTGTATGCATTGATGCGTGCAAGGAAGGGTTTGGTGGATTCCCCACGCAAAATGAACATGTGGTATGCTATGAGTCAAGAAAATTGAAAGAATGGGAGAGGAATTACACCACACATGACTTATAATTGGAATCCATTATTCATCCATTAAAAATGTGGAGACATTGTCTCATGGGAGGGGGGGTGGTTGAACTAAGGACAGACCATTGTGGTATGAAACATTTGTTTGGATAGCCAACACTAAATACTAGGAAAACTAGATGGTTGGAATTCCTTAGTGAGTATGACTTTAACATAAAACCCATAAAAGGCAAGGAGAATAAAGTGGTTGATGCAGTCATCAAGTCATGACATGCATGCTACATCCATTAACATGTACAGTTTTAATTTAAAATACAAAATTTTAAAGGTTGCAATTTCAAATCAACATTATTTTCAAATAAAAGAAACATTACAGCAAGGCAGTTTACAGCATAAATTTATAAATTATGAGATGAAAAAGGAGGGAGACCTCATGTACAATGGAAAGGTATATGTGTCAAATTTTAAAGAGATGAAAAAAACAGTGTTGAGGGAAATGCACAATGTGCCTTACGTTGGACACCTTGGATATTAGAAGTCAATTGCAGTTGTAAAAAGCCAATACTTTTTTCCCGGAATGAAGAAATAGGTGGTTGAATACATATGTAGATGCCTAGAATTCCAGAAGGTAAAGTTCGAGCATAGACATCTAGTTGTGTTGCTACAGTCATTTCCCATTTCGGAATGGAAATGGGAAGTTGTCACAATTGATTTTGTTATTAATATTACCATAGCAGTGAAGCAACATGATTCCATCATGGTATTAGTAGATAAATTGACTAAGGATGCACATTTTATTCAAGTGAATACCACTCACAAGGAAGCCAACATTGCATAAATTTACATGAAGGAAGTTGTCAGGCTTCATGGAGTGCCCAGGGAAATTGTTTCAGACAAATATCCCAAGTTCACGTCTAATTTCTAGAGAGGATTGTTTAAAGGATTTGGGACAAATTTAAATTTTATTACAGCATATCACCCATAATCATATGGGAAAACAAAGAGGACTAACATGATAATTGAAGATATTCTCAAAATGTATGTGATGGACCAGCTTTCCAAGTGGGAAGACTACCTCCATTTAGTTGAATTTGCTTATAATAATACATACCAAGCATCACTGAAAAATGAGCCCATTTGAAGCCTCATGTGGCAGGAAATGAAACACATCAGTGAGTTGGGATAACTCAGCAAACTGAGCAGTTATTGGACCAAATTTGCTAAAGGAAATGGAAGACTGGATGATAAATATTGGGAAGAATTTAAAAGTTACCCAGGATAGGAAAAAGAGTTATGTAGAGAAGAATGGGACATACAAGGATTTCAAAGTGGGAGAGCATGTGTTTTTAAAAGTAAAATAAAAATGAAGCTCACTAAGATTGGGAAGTTTCCCAAAGTTGGTAGCAAGATACTATGGGCCTTTTGAAGTCTTGGAAAAGATAGGACCAGTTGCATACATGCTAACATTGACTACAAACATGAGATTTTGTAATGTATTTCATATGTCCTTATTGAAGAAATGCATGCATGAACCTAACCACGTAATTGATTGGACTATGATCTAGGTGGAACACGAAGGGAAATTTCAGGTGGAACCAATGCACATCTTGGACCGAAAATTCAAAGT
>ML786867.1:472453-485146 GCA_009831015.1 Picea engelmannii | reverse complement strand
AATCAGTTGAGGGCCTCAAGAGCCTTCCATTGGAGAGGGAAGGGACCCAAGTCCTCTTTCTCCATTGTGTATCTTTGGATTTCATCTATCAGACCAGCTTATACATTGGTGATATTGGTCCATTGTCATTTGTTTCTATTTTTTCCTATGCTCATAGTTTCATTTAGTTTTTGTTTAATTCTTGTTAATAGCTTTGTTGTTTTCTTTCTAACCTTTTACCATACAGCTTTCATGACTAGCAGAGCCCAACTAGGCATGTAAGCACTGACTTTTTGCTCATCAAATGACGAAAAGAGTGCAAACAGTGGGTCATAGATGTCTGAGCTATTTGGGATTCGAAAATCCAGCTAAGTTAAGGTCTAGGTGCTAAGGATTAATATCACCCTGAACTTCCGAAGTCTCATAGTGAAGGTTAGCCATAGATATAGAAAATCATCGAGGATCGTTAGATACGTTATAACTTCGAGCCTTGGTCATTCAGAGGTTCATGAGTTCTGCTCTCTGAAGGAAATGAGTTGTTGTTTGCAAAAAGTGAGGAACTCCTGGAGTTCTGAATTTCAAAGTGGACGACAATCGTTGATTTGAGGAGTGTAACCTGTCAGATATTTGATCCCTTCGGATGTTTGGCGATCCGAGTGAAATATTCTAAGGTTATGAAAGTGGAGAAATTCCCTGAAGCCCAGATTTTCGGAGTGGTTCTCCACAATAGATTCTCGCGTGAGGAGACTCTCTGCTAGTTGTTTGATTAAATCTATAATCATCAACAAAGGTAAGTAAACTTTTAGGGTTAACCTACAATTGTCGATCAACTTCACTTTACGACAGAATTTGGTCGGTAATCACTTCAGGTGGAAAGGAGTGTTAAATTTGACAACCTCCAGAGCACCTGAGTCTCGTAGCTATGAATAGCACCCCTTTGTCCAGCGTTATGTTCTATCCCATGGTCACATGTATGATTATGTCAAGGAAAAAGGGCTAAAGCACTACAGGTTAAAATTTCAAAACTCCATAAACTTTCAACAGGCTTCCCACGATCCCAAAAAAATTGGAAATAAACTACAAAATGAACACAAACCTCAACACAATTCAACAGAGAAAAAATCGATATAAATTTGGATTGACGAAATTCAACAGATGTCCATACTACAACGAAATTGATTTGAAAAAGCATTAATAGTAAAATGACACAAGATTCGGATCTAGAATGAAGTTTGATCGAGATCCCATCATATTGAATTGATTTGAATTTAAATGAAATTAAACAAAGAACTCATAATATAATTTATGAACTGACACCTTGGTTTACCAGCGAACAATGCACTGTTAAATTTATCAACAATCTTAGCTAAAGACTATGATCATCTAACTTTAAATATAAATAAAATACAAATTTTAGAACATATACCAATCATAATATATATTCAATTTCCAAAATGAGGATTAAGTCACCCTAAATTTAGAGAGCGGAAAACATTCAGAATTACAACGAAGATTTAAAAATAAGCATTTTAACTATTATCCATTTGGCAACAATTATAAATTAAAATATAACTCTGAACTAATACTCGTTGATAGCATTTATAACAATTGGCATTCACGCTATTCGAGTGTTTCTACAGTAGCCTTATCAGTCTAACATACAACTACACTAATGCTAAGAAAAAAATTCAGAATTATAAAAGTACCAGAACCAATGAATTGTTGCTTAATGAAGATGCCTTCAAGGTCTTGCACTCCTTCCTTTCCTTTGATTTCTAATCACAAATACTTCATCGATACCTCCCAGCCAATGATTGGGGTACTCTTCTTCCCCCTTATCCCCTGAGTCATAAATGAGCCACACACAAGAAACCAAAAAATAACTCCAAGACTTGCCCTCGCAAGGGAGAGCTTCCACTCTTTTTACAATATTGGTATCCTAACTCTCACAAGTAAAACACAGTCCAATAAAAATTGGCACCATAACAATGCTCAGAAATAGGATCCCTTTTTCCTTTCAGAATTTTTTTTATATACTTTTCTTCATTGACACATGTCCTCATGCACAGATAATTAAAGTTTTAGTCAATTTTAATTTGGATTACTCACTAACACACTTGCCACAATATCCCTGAGTTACACCAGTAATTACCATTCTTATTTTATTTGAAAAGGTCAAAATCCCTCACAATCCTCAATGTGTTCCTATGTTCACTCCTAGGTGTCCCTTTGTTCCCCAGATTATCATTTAAGGAGTGCCCCTAACTAGATCTTACTTAGAGTTTAATTGATGCAGGAGCATCTCTCCACGCCAGCCATGCACCAGCTAACCATCCCACATCAACGCACGCATTCAATGAGGAAGAGAGGCGCATCCCTCTCATATTCAAATTTTGAATTTGAATCAAGCACATTAAATGTTTGTAAGACTGTTAGAGACAAAAATATGTGCCTATACGCAGGCTTTAGATGTAGATAGCCTTTAATGGTTGTAAGGTTGAGATCTAGATCCAATCTGGACTAGACAGCCATTTAATTATGTAAATTCAATGTAATTGAATAGGGTAGGTAGCTTGGAGGGAAGAGCTCGAAGAGCCCCCTCATGTAAAAGATCTGGGATCTTATTTTGAGTGGGTATTGAGTAGAGGAGAGGAAAAGAGCCGAGACTCTGTTGCAGTCTGAGCTCAAACACATTGTAAAGAGGCATTTGATATTAATACAAACCAGAGCAATTTTTCCTGCATATTGTCTATGTTGTGTGAATGTCTATGTGTGTTCTATTTATGCTGTGAATGTGTATAGTGTGCATTTGCATGGATAGATAGGTTCTACTATCTGTAGAGTTCTTTAATTTCACGTTGGATTTCTTTGAGGCTTCATGCCAGAGGGCGTGACAGAACACTGTGGGTTCTGATAGTCAGTGCTTAGAGAGCACTTCCAAATCTGCGGAATTTGGACAAGGACGTGCTAGGAGGGCACACCAACTGAATTCATTGACTCAGAGGAAGACCTCAAGGTTGTTGAAAACCTTGGAGGCAAGACTGTGTAGAGGAAGACACAGTGGAAGACAGAATCGTTGTTGGATTCTGCAAAGAACTTTGCCAGGTGGGCATTGAGTAGATGCATGGGTTGCATTGAGGAGAATAACTCTGGTTGAGTTCAGAAGGATATAGAATCACTTAGGATTCTATAGAACTCTGCCAAGAGGGCATTGAGTGCAGGCACAGAGTGCTAAGGAGGAACTTTGTTGTGAGTCTAAAGAGAAACAAAACCACTGAGGATTCTAGACACTCTTCCAGGAGGGCATTGAGTAGGTGCCAGAGCACAGGAGGAAAGAACTCTTTGAGTTATGGAACTGAAGAAGAGTCCAAGGAAGGATCTTCACAGGGTTGTTGAACACCCTGTAGTCTCAGCAAGAATTTTTCTTGAGAAAAGAAGTGTCAGGAGGGCATCAGATTCTCCATCTGAAGGAGAAGAAAGGAAAAGGGTGAAGTCCCCTTAGAGATCTGAGTAGCCGAGAAGCTCAGAAGAGATAGCACCGAGTTAGCGTGCAGAGATTCTACAAAGGTGTGCAGGAGTCATGGAACCCTCTTAAGGTTTCAGAGAAGGCCAAGCTCAGGAGGGAGAGTGATTTTATGCACAGAGACCACAAGAGGTTGCAGGGGCCGAAAGGGAGAACTCTTTGGAGATTTTAGAGTCCCGAAATCTCAGGAGGGACAGTGTCTTCGAGTGCGCAGGTGAGACCAAGGGTTGCATAGCTCGCATAAAAGAAGCAAGGTCGAGGCCTTTAGCATTTGGGAATTCTTCCAAGTTCGGGAAGAAAGCGCATGCTCAAAGAAGGAGAGCACAGCTGTCGTCGGATCAGGCCAAATGGAAGATCTGGACCGTTAAAGTTTCCACGTCTAGGGAGAAACGTGAGAGCACACAAAGCAGGAGAGATCGTGAGTCGTCAGATCTCACACAGATCGCCAACAGCCATCAGACCTGGAAGAAGGCGCATGTGAGTTAAGCCCACACACAAGCAGAGCAGAGAAATCTGAGAAAGTCCCGACAGGGTAGGAATATCGGGATTTCGAATTTTGGGAGTTCGGGATTTCGGAGGTCCTGATGACGAGAGATCGGGGCACTTCACAGTGAAAGTCCCGAAACAGCGAGAGAAATCGGAGCCGTCCATCTGGAAGGAGGACACGTGTCGCGAGATCTCCATTTCGAGGATTCGAACATCGGAAAGCATAGAAGGGATTATTTTGACTTCGCGAGTGGCAAAGTCCCGAAACGATCTGGGCCATCCATTCATGGGAGGACACATGGCGAAGATCGGGGAGTCCACTGGGATTTCGGATACCGGGGATTCGAAGGACCAGAGGAGAAGTGTCGCAGGGGTCGTGAAGTTCCGAAATGCGAAACACCGAAACTCTACGGGAGAAGGACCATTTCGATACTTTGGGTACTGGGAGCTCGTAGGAACATAGGTTTGATGCAACGGGATTCGCGAAGTTCCGAAACTCGAATTCCCGAAAGTAGAAGAAGGAGTATTGTCGGGAGCATTTCGGCATATCGGATATTGGGATTTCAGAAATCCTGAGGATGAGAGATCCAGGCTCTTAGGGAGGAAAACACTGAAAATATCAAGGCCATTGATCTGGGAGTGGATCACAGCCATTGATCTCATCCAGGAGTGAAAAGAGTCGTATCGTCACTTCGGCATTTCGGATACCGGAAGTGCGAGAGAGCAGGGGCAGAGGAGACCTTGCATCGGGAAAGCCCAAAATGCGAAAGCCCGAAAGCATTTGGAGGAAGCTATCATTTCGGCATATCGGAGTTCGGAACTTCGGGAGTTCTGAGGACAAGGGGATCGAGCATTTCGGCACTGGAAACCCCGAATGTGCGAAACGCGAAGAGCCGGGGAAAGGAAAAATCCCTGGAGGAGAAAAGCTGGGGAGAGATAATTTCAGGATACCGGGATTCAGTATTTCAGGGATCCTATGGACAAGAGATCCGAGCACTTCAGCTTTGGAGAACCCGAAAATGCGAAAGAAGGAGGAAGTCGAGGCATAGGTATTTCGGCATTTCGCATATCATCTTTTCGAGGGTCTAGAAGATAGGAGGCCGGGCACTTTGCGTCAAGAAACCTCGAAAGGGACTGCGGTCATGTGAGGGGTGGTCATATGGATTGAGGGTGTATCCCAAGGAGCTAACCACGACTAAAGCCTATTTCGGCAAATCGGCATTTTGGTGACCGGGAGATCGAGGAGTCAAGTAAACTTGACATCAAGACTCAGGAAGTCCCGAAACCCAAAATTCCATTTCGGGAAAAGATCACGGTCATGTTTGAAGTCCATGTGGAAGTGAAGGACCTATGGATCGAGAAATTTTGAGGGTCTGAGAGGGACTTGAAGGAGCCTCTTTGGTTCAAGGAGATTTGAACAATCCTGTGAGAGCGGATCTTGCCCTAAGGGTTGGGGGTTCTGCATCATTAATTAGGATTCTTCTTCTAGTTAGACTAGTGTAGTTTGACTCTAGATTCTATTCTATGTACAACTAACCTCTCAAGTTATTATTTATTTCTATTTAAATTTTCCTTTTTATTAAATTCACGCACACATGTGCATTTTATTAAATCTTTATATTTTCCCTGCCTTTTCCTAGAATTAGATTTATCCCAAAATTAATATTTTAATTAGTCCCCAAATTAAGCTTAGACTTATGCCAAATCTTAGGCTTAGGATTAGACTCTTGTTAGGATTTTCAACTAAATCTATAGTTTAATTAATTAGTTAATCCAACAAGGTCTAAATATTTCAATGTTTTTCTAGGCCATCTAGATTTATTGACTTAAGTTTAATTATGCGACGTGCCCTTCAAGACGCACCTCCATGCTCCAAGGGTTCCACTCGCCTAGACTTGTTTTGGAAGTTGTTTGAACATTGGAGTCAACACTCCACTCAGTCGAACTTGTGAGAGACTAAGAGCTTCTAAGTAATAAGGACTCTACCTTATTGTGCACTCCTTAGAAATCCCTGTGAGCGACTGTCTCAATCTTCCCTCATGGCATTGTGGACCTTTCGAACTAGGTAATCGTTAATCTATATTTTAGACCATGGTGGGAGTGCTAGTAGGATGTGACAGGGACACTATCACACCTCTCCCTCAATTGTATAATTTATGTGCATGGCCCCTCTACTCCTTATGTGAGTAGGATTAGAAAGCATCGTCAAGCCTGCATCCACTGACAAAAACACTATCAATAATTCCATATACATAAATCATACTATAATCAATCATACATCATATGTGCATGAAATGAAATACTCAATAGATACAATCCACTCCCTGAATCAATCCATATTCCAAGGGAATCCATCGATGCCATCATCATCCTTAACTTGTCATGTGTCCCACACACTCAGGATGACTCCTCAAAAGCATCTGTCAATATATATACATCAATATAATCAATAATCCATAACACCTCAACATAATCATATATAACTCATAGTCTGAATGAAATCACAATGTACCATACTCGGATCACTTGCAAGCAAGTGTCCTCAAAGAATAAGTCAAATATAGTGTGCTCAGTAGAGCAGGATGTTACAAACATGAGCAACATTTGAGGATGGTGTTGAAAGATTAATTAATTGTTAATTATTGCAAGGATTAATTAATTATCAAAAAAGATTAATTAATTATTGCATGGACAATTAATTATTGCATGTCATTAACTAATTATCGAAAAAGATTAATTGTCGAAAGTTTAGATGGTGGAAGATTGGTTGTCATTGATGTCGACCTTTGAACAAAGTTGCATGTAGAAGTAAAGAAGTATTAAATAGAAGATAAAAAGTTGCATGTGAGTTGCATGTCATCATAATTTGCATGGTAGTTGCATGTCATTATGAAATTTCCCTTTAAAACACAAAGAAGAGTCAATTGCAAATCACTTATGTGTAATCACCTCTCAGAATACAGGTTGGAGATATGAGGTAGTGAGTTGAAGACAGAGAAGTCTAGTGAAGTAAGAAGTTTGCAAGAGCCGAGAGTACGGAGAAGGGGTTTCATACAGGAATTCCTTGAGTATATCTGTAGGTTTCAAGAGTAAAAGCATGGACATTCACAGAATGCAGTGAGGAAAAGAACGGATACCTGAGAGCAAACAATACACACAATCACGAACCTGTGAGGAAAATTTTTGAAGATCGAAGATCTAAAACTTAGGTCATCTATAGGATTGAAGGTATGTGTTCTTGTTTGTGTTAGGTTGAGTATGTTGAATAAATCAGGAACAGATATGTCTCAATGATTCATAAATAATTTATTTCGAGAATTCTCATGTGGATATTGGTATGAGGTGTGTGTGGTTGCAGTCTTGATGAGATATTGATATTAGTAGCAGCAGCAGAAATATCAGAGACAGCAGCAGCAACATGTTATCAGTGACATAGGTAGTGATAGATTGGTCTAGAATGATATTTCAAGGCAGTTGGATGGGGCAAGAAAATGGGGTTGTATCCCGTCTTCCAGTTGGATCGGGAAAATTAGGGAGTTGGAGCTTCCTTCAGGTTGCAGCCTATAAACAAGGGGTTGGAGCCTCCTTCCATTTGTAGCTGGAAAAATAGGAAGTTGTTGCTTCGAATGAATGTACTCTTTGATCAGTAAGAAAATCATTCTTTATTTTTTTTCTGCATTGGGTTTCCACATAAAATTCTAGTGTATTATGTTTATGTGATGCTTATGGTGTTGATGATATTATAAATGCTCATAATATTCATTGGAGGTTTTATATTGTGATTAAAAGTACTAATTGTACTCATATTGATTCACCCCCCCCTCTCTCAGTATTACAACAATTGGTATCAGATCAAATCCTTCAGGAAGCAGTCTAACAAATGGAAGGAGATCATGGAATAAGCTAAGGTTGGAGCACCAAGGTTTGATGGTCAGAACTATACCTTATGGAATAAAAGGATAAAAACCTTTTTACAGAAATGGGGATTTGATGATTGGAAATCAGTAGTAGATTGGTATACAGCACAAGTCACTCCCCCAACCGAGAGAGATGGAAAGAAACTCAGCAAAAGAAACTCAAAGGCTAAAGGTGTTAGTATAAGTAGTCTAGTTGAATCAGTATTTGTCAAAGTTATGCATTGTGATAGTGCAAAGGATCTTTGGGATAAAATCCAAAATATTTATGAAGGAGATGCCAAGGTAAAGGGAGCTAAGCTTCAAATTTTCAGAGCTAATTTTGAATACTTGAAGATGAAGATGAAGACATTGTAGCCTACCTTTTGTGAGTTGATGAAGTAGTTAACACTATTAAAGGATTGAGAGTAGAAATTGATGACTCAATGGTTGTTCAAAAGGTATTGAGGTATCTTCCTCTAAGATTTGATTCTAATATATCATCCCTAAAAGAAAGAGCATATCTCGATACATTGAGCATGGACGAGCTACATGGAATATTTAAATCCTATGAAATTAGAACAGAGCAGGAAAACCCAGTCACAAAGGAAGAAGCTTTCAAGGAATCCGAGAAGACAAAGAAGAAGCACAAGAAAACTTCAAAACCATGTTGTAGATGTAGTGATGATTCAGACGAAGATGAAGAGATGATTAACTTTGTAAGGAAATTAAAGAAAGGAACCGGCAAGTATAAATGTATGCTTCCTTTGAAATGTTTTAATTGTGGTGCTATTGGTCTTTTTTATTCTAAATGTCCTCGCAGGAATAAATATAGTGATGAAGAAGAAGCTTCAAAAAGGGAAAAGAAATATCCAAAAGTAAACAAGAGAAGAAACAAATTCTTCAAGAAAATTTTCTACTCAAAGGAGGATAGTTCCTCATCAAACAAGAAGGATAATGATAGTGACAGTGATTCATAAAGATTACTCTTCATGGCGGTAGAAGATGATTCTGAAGAAGGAGGTGAATTCGATCTCATAGCAGAGTTAATTAGTGCATTAGAAGAACTCGGGAAGGAAAGAAATAAAAACAAGTCACTCAAGGCAAAGTTAAAAATGAAAAAGGGATCTCAAAATTTCAACTCTGGAGAACTAGAGCAGATGATCACGAGTCTAAAAATTCAAATAGAATAATACAAAAGAATTGAGGAAATTCTTATATTTCCGTTAGAAGAAAAGGAGAAAACGATCATACGATTGGAGGCAAAAGTAGTTTCTTTAAGGAAAGATCTTCAGAAGAAGGATATGCAGCAGAAGAGCACCAGGATATTGGATCAAATCATCAGCAGTCAAATATCAACAGATGATAAGTACAATCTAGGATACAATAAAGTACATAATGAGAAAGGGTCGAGCTCTAAGACAAAAAAAATGGGAAGCAGAGAAAAGAAGCTATGCAGAGATTGTCATAAATTCAGTCAAGAAAGAAGAAAGCAAGCCCTCAAAGAAGAACAGTTCATAAATAAAGAAGACTCGAGAAGACAAATTCAGGAGGAGTGCATTACAAATAAGATAATTTATTCTCAATTATCAAAGATTCTTTTATGGTCATTGTTTTAATTGTGTTAATTTTGGACATAAAGCTGTAAACTGTAGAGCTTATGCCAAGAACAGAAGCAACAATGCAGGTTATCCCAGAAAATCTTATGAAGCATACATTAGGAACCAAAACCATTTTGGTTCATTGAGAGATGAAGTAGAATGCTACAAATGCAACATTTTTTGTCACATAGTGAAGAATTGTAGATTGACTATTCCACCTAGGGAATCAAAGCAGAACATTAGCAGTAAGATATCGTAACCACAAGGGATATGGAAAAGAAAGCAGAATCAATGCTTACTTTCTCTACAATCCCAACACAAGAAAATTGATTAGTATGTTGACAATGTTTGTCCAAAGCATATGACAGGTGACAGGAACATGTTTCTAACTCTAAAGAAAGAAAAAAGATGGATCAGTTTCATTTGGAAATAAGCATTCAGCCAAAATTATAGGTAGAGGCACAGTTAAGCTTGGAAGCAAAGATGCCATGGCAGAAAATATTTTACTGGTTGAATTTATGAAGCACAATATGTTGAGTGTAAGTCAAATGTGTGATCAAGGACACACACTTCAGTTTGACTCAGAGAAATGATAAATAAGAAAATAAGGATCGGGTAGGTTAGTGGCGACAGTTATAAGGACTCTGAACAACATATATGTTTTGAATGAAATTGGAAAAAAAAATTATTGTTTAGGAAAGGAAAATGAAAGTTGGCTCTGGCATAGAATAATGGGTCACATGCAATCTCACAATCTTGTCAAAATTAGAAGAAAGGAAGAAGTAAGAGAAATGTTTGAAATATCAAAGCCAGTGAATACTCTATGTAAGCATTGTCTAGAAGGAAAACAAACCAGGAGCAAGTTCAAATCAAAGCAGTACTTAACAAAAAAACCATTGGAGATTGTACATACCGATCTATGTGGACCAACAAGGGAAAATGGATTAAATGGTGAACAGTAATTCATGTTATTGATTGATGACTACACAAGAATGATTGCAGTTTTCTTTCTTAATAAGAAGTCAGATGCAATTGAGAACTTCAAGATATACAAAGAGATGGTTGAAACAGAGACAGACTTGAAAATCAAATGTTTGAGATCAGACAATGGTGGATAATTTACTTTGAAATAATTCATGGATTTTTGTGGCGAACATGGGATAAAAAGGAAATTCTCACAAGACAGGACAACTCAAAAAAATGGAGTTGCTGAAAGAAAGAACAGGACAGTACAGGAGATGACTAGAACCATGTTGAAATATTCAAAGTTAGGTGACATATTTTGGGCACATGCAGTAGATATAGCAGTTCATATATTGAATAGAGGAATTCTCAGAAGTAACAATGATAAGACTCCCTACAAGCTATGGAAAGGAAGACCGAAAATGTGAAGCATTTTAGAGTGTTTGGAAGCAAGTGGTACATCAAAAGAGAAGATAGCAAGATTGGAAAATTTGACTCCCGAGTTGACAAAGGCATATTTTTTGGGTACTCAAGAAAAAGAAAGGCATATAAGTGTTTCAATCTGAGACTCAACAAAATAGTGGAAAGCATCAATGTACAGATTCACAAGACAAGTGTATGAAATCCCAAAGAGGAAAGCAAAGACTCGGCAAAGCAGGAAGGAGAAGAGGATTTGAAATAAGAACAAGAAGAGCAGCTAGATGCAGAGAAAAAGGAAGATGACCAGAAAAACCTTCAAATATCTCCCAAAACACCTAGTCGGGGAGTGCAGAAAAATCATCCATCAGAACATATCATTGGGAATAAAGGCGTAGGCTTTGAAACTCAAAGAAAATTACACTCACCATAACAAATACATCTAGCACTATTGTCCACATTTGAACCTAGGAGTTTTGAAGAATCCAGCAGTAATGAACATTGGATGAATGCTATGGAAGAAGAACTGAACCAGATAGAGAAGAATGAAACATGGGAACTTGTTCCAAGGCCTAAAGATAAGAATGTGATTGGCACAAAATGGATATTTAGAAACAAGTTGAATGAGGATGGACAGGTAACTAGGAATAAAGCAAGGTTAGTATGTAACGGATATGTTGAGGTTGAAGGAATAGATTTTGAACAAAAATTTTCCCCATTTTCTAGAATGGAAGCAGTCAAATTGATCTTGGCTTATGCATGTTTGAAGAAGATCAAAGTATATCAGATGGATGTAAAATCAGCCTTCCTAAATGGAGAACTAGAAGAAGAATTCTACATCGAACAACAAGAAGGATTTATACTGTCAGAAAGGGAAGATTATTTTGTAGATTAAAGAAGGCACTATATGGACTCAAACAAGACCCCAAGGCATGGTATTCAAGATTGGATAGGTATCTACAACAACAAGGGTTCAAGAAAGGCAATACAGACAACAATCTCTATATAAAGGTAAATCAAAATAATTTTTTGATAATTGAAGTTTGTGTTGATGACATTATTTTTTGCAGTAATGATGATAGGATGAGCCAGAAATTTGCTAAAGATATGTAGAATGAATTCAAAATGAAATTAATTGGTGAGTTGATTTCTTTTGGGGAATCTACATATTTAAGCTAGATACAGGTATTTTCATCTCCCAAACCAAGTATATCAAATAAATGTTGAATAAGTTTGGAATGGTAGATTGCAAGCCCATAAGTACTCCCATGAAAACCAGTTGCAAATTGAGCAAAGATGATATATCCAAAGATGCAGATCAGAGACTCTACAGATTGATGATTGGTAGTTTACTCTATGTAACCGCATCAAGACTGGATGTGATGCAAGCAGTTGGACAAGTGGCAATATTTCAAGCAGCACCAAAGGAAACACATGTTATGGCAGTAAAAAGAATATTCAGATATCTCAAAGGAATAGAATACTATGGATTATGGAATCCAAAAGGGAATGATCTATATTTATTTTCATACACAGATACAGATTGGGAAGGAAGTGTTGATGACATAAGAAGTACAAGTGGAGAAACCTTCTAGTCGGGTGATTGTATGGTATCTTGGTTGAGTAAGAAATATTCTTCAGTATCATTTTCCATAGCAGAAGCATAGTATATTGCAGCATCAACATGTTGTACACAAGTTCTCTGGATGAAGCAAACTTTGCAGGACATACAGGTGCAATATGACAAGCCTATTCCAATATTTTGTGATAACACCAGTGATATAAGTATCTCTAAGAATCTAGTGATGCATTCCAAGATGAAACACATTCC
>ML786867.1:443314-458415 GCA_009831015.1 Picea engelmannii | reverse complement strand
TCTCTAGCACCAACTAGAAGGAAGCACCAACTCCCTGGTTTCTCTAGCACCAACTAGAAGGAAGCACCAACTCCCTGTGTTCAAGCACCCACTTGAACCTTTGAGGACACCAATCCTCCCTAGCACCTCCCAACCACCCTGAAATATAAATCTTTGCTACTGAAACTTATTACAGTGATATGATGTTCAACAATGGCTTACCAGACTCATCACTGTTCTGCTGCATTGCGTTGCTCTGTCTGCCTCATTGCCTTTCTGCACACTTCACTTGCACTGTCTGTTCTTCTGCTTTTTATGCTCTGTGTGCCATGTCCCTTTGATGCAACCTTCCTCTAGCGTGCATCTCTGCTCCTGCGCTCTGCCTCCTTGCTCACACTTGAATTTTCCCCAGGACAACAACAACTACAGCAAACTCCAACAGCAACAGCAACCCCATCTCTTCTTTGTAACGTGTATTTATAGCTTCTGTGCACCTTGTGCATGCAATGTTCACAATGCCTCTGCATGCTGACTCCGCGTCGTTATCCTCCACCTCTCGAGTGCTCTGTCTGATCATCATCGTGACTCTTCAGCTTCTCTGGTGGTTCACCCCGCGTGTCCAGCATCACTGTATATTATACTGAGATTCCTCATCCTCTCTGGCAGTTTGAGACTCTTCGTCTTCTCTGTGATAGTCGAACTCACCTTCTCTGTTTCAGTTACAGGCCTCAATGCTCATCAGTTGTCAATCGCCTCCACGAACATCTTCATCCCTCTTGAAGATTCCCAGTGGCTCTTCACCTTCTCTGTCAATCATCCCAAGTGTCTTCGAGTCCTCTGGCTGAAACCATCAGTGGTTTCTGACAGTTATACTATGCCGTGCTACAGTAGCCCTCCGATCTCCTTCAGGTTTATTTGCGTCATTGGATAAACTTTATTAATCTTGCCTTTAAATCGGGTTTCAGCATTTCGGCATTCCTGTGGCCAAGTGTCTCGATATTTCATGTCGCGATCTCCGAAGCTCCGATACAGAGCTTTTATGTGCTAGCTCCTTCCTCTATATGACCATGGCCATGACCAAGCGCTTATGCTTAAAGTTCTTTTCACGAATTCGTGTTTCGTGAATCTGGAGATGAGGCATCTCGACTCTCCAAGTCGCGATTCGCGAAACTCCGAGATGGAGCTGAGATCAACGGTCAACGATCTCGATGATTCTACGGTCTAGATCTCATCGTGAATTTGCATCTCGCGATTCCTTCGATAGAGGTTCTTGTCACTCCAAGTCGCGATAGGCGAAACTTCGAAAAGGAGCTTAGATCAACGGTCCACGTCTTTTGGTGTATTGACGGTCAGGATCTTTTCGTGATCTCGCATCTCGCTGATCCTTAGATGGAGGTTCTCGTCACTCCAAGTTGCGATAGGCGAAACTCCGAGAAGGAGCTTTATGGTGCTCTGATCTTTCACCACGCGTCCTCTTGATCCAACGGTCCACGATTAAATCGCGATTTCGGCATTCCTGTGGTGAATGTTCTTTTACATATCCAACACACGATCCTCGAAACTCCGACATGGTGTAAGTCTGTTGATGTCACATGTGTTAAATAACTTCCACGTGTCACCCTGATTCGTGACTTACATGTGCTTGGAATGTTGAATCAGCTTGACACTTGTCATTGCCTAGTTGTGCCACGTGTCCTCTTAGGTTTGCTGACATGTCTTGTTTTGGGATTTCACATTTCGGCACTTCGGGACTACTAATGTTGAGAGTCTCTGACTTCTCCATTTCTCGATCCCGGAAACTCCGACATGGAGTTAGATCAATGGTCCAGGTCAAATCTTGATCTGACGGCTCAAATTACATCGCGATTTCACATATTGCGATATCGTGATTCCTGATGTTAATAATATTTGACATGTTCAACTCGTGATCCTCGAAACTCCGACATGGATTTGAATCAACGATCCAGATTCAACCTTAATCTGACGGCTGAGATTAAATCACGATTTCAGATATCGCGATTTCTAGAGGTTAGGGAACATCGTTCCTTTGACTCTCTAGTCAGCGAACTGACGATCTATCTCCACGTGTCCTGCCTGAAGATGGACGGTCCTCCTTCTTTCAAAATTTTGTGAGCCCTATACTCCTTGCACTTTAAAGAACATGCAGGTTCTCCTCGATCCAATGGTGGTCGAACCATGCACTCGAATCTAACGCCCGAGATCTATCCTCCATATCTGCGCACTCTTTTTGTCTTCATTCAGATCTGATAGCCATCGGGAATTCAGGATGGGATCCGACGATCAATGTTGCTTCTCCACCCGAGCTTATGCATCCTCCTTACTTAGAAGAATTTATAAGTGTCAAAGGCCTCAACCTTTGATCCACCTGTGATCCTGAGTACGCTATCTTTCTTGAGTTTTAGCAATGAGTTAACCTCATCCCTGGTGCACACCTACACACTACATTCAACTCTGCGCTAATTCCTCCTAAGCTTACTTTGTTCCTGTTAAACCTGCTAGCAATCCTCTGTACTATCTCTTCTGAACTTATCGAGCTTGCTCTGCAGTGTCTTCCTAGAATACTTATGATGTCCGTCTGTTACATTCTTCCTGTACTCATGCCATCTTCATTGTTGTACTTGCCATCAATGACAAGCATACGCTGCCTGTTAAACATTTTCCAACAAATGTAGCATACATGTTTTAATCCCCAATTTAGTAATGTATAATGTAGATATGATATGTGGTTGTGGACCAAGTGATGTAATATGTGAACTTGTATATCTAAAAATAATAAATAAAATGTGATGCCAGCTACAGATGGACATGAATGGAGTTATGGAGACTGAGTAATCCACAAGAGAGGAGGATTCTAAGGGGTTTTTAGTCGTGTGTTTTAAATCCCAAACCTATTTTCCCAAAATTTGTTGTTTTGAGTGAACCTTCTAATTATTCATTTGAGTGTAAGAGAGCCCAATCATTGAGTACATGTAAGAGGGTGGGTGTGAGAAGTCACATCCCATATTTATTGAGATTTGGGACTGATTACAATTATCTTGGGGAAAATTGTGAGTCAAGCAAGTAGGGAAAAGAAGGAAATTCATATGGAGAGATAGAGGCAATTTTATGCATGGAAATTAGAGGAAAATAAGGGGAGAAGAGCATTGGAGCTTGGATATAAGGATAGTGGACATGATAGTAGATTTTTTGGAGTAGTGGAAGGAATGAAGAAGTAGGTTGTCAAGCATGTAGAGTGAACTCCATGTGTGAGAGTTTTTCCCTAGAGGAGTGAGCTTGTTGCTAGGAATTTTTCTGAGCAACTGACATCCCTGGAGTCCCCAGTAGAGATATTCTTGGCCAACCTATGTTGGAATCCCTAGAAGGGAAGTGGGAAGCCTAAGGGACTATGTGCAGTGAAGGGGGAACCCATTCCTTGGGTCAAGAAGGTTAAGAAGAAGAGAGTTGGGGGAATTGGGATAGTTGTACGAAAAAATAGTTGGTTGTGGAGAGACGCCCTCTTTTGTGGATTCCTATCCCCAATTCAGGGGTGAATTTATATTGAGACTTGGAGCAACAATTCTATGGTTGGTTGGAACGTCCATCCTATGTAGTTGGTTGCACAATTGTTACTAAAAGATAAGTGTTTTATCTTGTGTCTTAATTACATTGATGGTTTATTTTGTTGTGCATTAACAGTGTGTTTGAAATGAATTATATGTGGTTTTAATTGAGTATATTAGCTTCATTCATGTTTGATTTGGATATGTTGTATATGCATTTAGCTAATGGTATTAGAAATTGTTAAATCCTTACGAGTTTAGTAGTGGGAAAGCTACAGTTTTTGCATTAGAGAATTTTTTTGTGTTTTTCTAGTAATGGGGCCTCAGTGTGATGATAGAGGAGGTTACACAACGCTTTAATTAAGCCCCAAATTAGTTTTTCTATCTCCTCAAGGAATACATTGTGTATATGAGAAGAGTGTCTTCCAATTAGATATCGATATGGGCCTATTAATTAGTATGATCGAGTCCAAAATAAGTTGCAATGCCTCTGCTATGTGTGAAGGATACTATAGGAAAACTCCCACACTATTTTTTTGGTTATTATTATTAGCACTAAAACAAGGGATGGCACCCTCCATTACAACTACTAACATGCTATGACAAAGAGTTTGGAGTATCAATATATGCTAGAGGAAATCTCCAACAATTCCCCTCCTGCTATCAAAATAGCATATATGTATCCATTGTATTTATGTTCAAACAGATCTGAAAATGGCTCCCATGCCACTATATGCATTCACTTCTAAGCATGAAATCTAAATTCATAACTCGGTTTGACCACCAACAGCTAGACTTGAAGGAGATTGCAAAGGACTTCACCCATATCTAAAAAATATAACAACCTGCTATAAGGCACAACCTGGAAGTGAATGATTCCAAACTAAGACAAAACCATAGGAAATTATGTCGAAAGTGTTAGAAATCTATTATAAAAATTATGTTATGCAAGTTGCTTGGAATCCAGTATAGGAATGCACCCTACACTACAAAACCCGGCAAGATGATTGTGTAACCATACCAATGTTGAAGAAAGTCATATCAAAGATATCAAGTGTTGCTAAGAAACTCTATTTAATTCACGAATCCAACACCCAAACTATTTGTTCATAGGCTTAATAAAACCTTTGACTCTAAGTGCAAACCTAAGGTGGCATTAGTCAATATATCTATTGTCAATCCATGAGCAATTCCCATGCTCACTCAAGATTAGTCAAGCTTGACTTAAAACTCAACATCAATAATGCCATGGAAGGCCAAAGGAAGTATTTCCTATGCTTGAACCCAACCATACATTGGTTTACCAAATAACCTTAAAATATTGAATATAATATGACCTAAAATCTTATCTCTAAAACCCAATCTCTATAACTTAATTAAAAAACACATGGAAAATGAAATTCACTTGTGGAAAAAGGATCATGGCCATACAACTCATAGTGAATGTGTTTCCTAACCATTGTTGACAAGCTGGAATAAGGAGAAGTCCAGCTTGATCCCAAATGTGTAATGAACAATAGTTCATATACAAAAAAATATCCAACATAGGATTGAAAGATAATTGAAATATGTATTGGAAAAATAATTATTTAATTAATAGTGAATGAATGAGATGATTGATACAATGAGCCTTGTGACAGTATACTTATAGCATTGAGTAGTCACGAAGGTAAAGGGTTGCATCCTTTAGTTAGGTTATGTCCTTTAGTTGTATTATTATTATTATTATTATTGATGTTTATGTGTGTATATTATATTCATTACATTGCCTCTCCCTTGAAGGATTCTTTCACATGATACATTGTTCTTGATGTCGTCATACTCAAAAAACAAGGCAATACAATATTCAAAGTATTAAACAAAATTGGTGTATTGTTCAAGGGTTAGTCCACCCGCATTCAATCTTCTATGGAATTGTGTGTCTATAGGGTTAATGGATAGAACTTTTTGTAGTGTGACTCCAAGAATCATTGTTATTTTGAAACCAAATTGTACTAGAATTGTTCTTCTTTGGAATATAGGTTAAATAGCATATTTGTTCAAAGAAATATTGATATGTTGAATGGTTACAATATCAAATCTTTTGATTATGATGCCAATAAGGTATCCTTGTAAATACGATATTTCATTATCAAATTTTTATAACTTTCTTGATTCACCTTTGGTGTTATATCATCTTCATACAATTCAGTTGCTTTATTGATCATTGATTTTTTATTTATAGAGACTCTTGGGTTTGCTAGGGTTTTTGCTTCTATTGTTTGTACTTCAATCTCTGAAGATATCATGAGTTCAACTAGATTGATCATTGTTTCTTTGTCGATCAAAGATTCTCAATTGATAATTGTTTCTAGTTTTTCTTGTTGCATCTTCTTTTTGTTTTTTAGCTTCTCGATCTATGTGATATGCTTTGACTATGATTCTTGATATGGGAAATTTCTTCATCTTTATCAACAACAACCTTGTCAATTTTTTTCTGATAATCCTACATCTTTTGGAATGACTTTTGGTTATCTTTAAGGATCACATCCAATATATCCTTCAGGTTTTAGATGAGGTTTCTACTAAGCATGACTTCACTGTAAAGTCCTACAATGTTATTTTATTCTTCTTCTAAGACAATGTCAAAAACAATATTCATGTTTAACATAACTGTCATCGGTGTTTCTATAAGATTAGCCTAGAATTTTATCTCAAAACCTTTATCAAACACAAATGTAACATTGAATTGAGATATGAAAATATAATCATTGATTTTTAATAACAAATAGGTTATTTCATATTGTTTTTTGTTCCTAAATTTTAATTTTCATTTATACTCAAACTCAAATATCAATAATTAATAGGCAAAGTTAACATTGATGTGAAAAATAGCATTGTTAACATCTTTTTCTTGAATAATCCCTTTGAGTTTTAATGATCCCAAGCCAAAGTTTGGAAGACGTTTATAAAAAAATCTGCATACTCTTAGTAAATCCTTTATATATCTCTTTTTTTTGGAGTTGAGTAAAGTCAACATTGATGTAAGAACAAGTATTGTTAACATTTTTTTATTTTTTTTTTAACAATCCCTTTGAGAACAAGTATTATTAATATCTTTTTCTTGAACCATCCTTTTAAGTTTTAATAATCTCAATCCAAGTTTGAAAGAATTTTATAAAAAAAAAACTTTATACTCTTAATAAAATCCTATATTTATTTTTTCGAAGTTTGAATAAAGTCAACATTGATATGAGAAATAGCTTGTTAACATGAGTTTCTTAAATAATCAAGTAATCTCTTTGAATATTAATAATCCCAAGCTAAAGTTTATTAAAAAAAAACTCCATAATGTTAATAAAATCCTTTTCTTTGGAGTTTGAATAATTTTCTTAAACCTTTATTTTGCAATAGAATATTAAACAATTTCTCTCAACATTTTTTTTTCAAGCTTATCATTGATAGTCTTTCAAACTTTAGAAGGTACTTTGATATCCTAAATTCCTTGGACATTTTATGTAATATTAGCTTATATTACATGCTACAAGTTATATCAACGTTATGTATAGTGTCACCTTTTTTAGTTCAAAGAGCAATTCACGGTTAATAGTGCAAATATATTTTGCCTCTCTATATTTGAAAAGCTACTAATTCCCTCAGCCATTCAGCGTCACTAATGTATGCCCACTGCATTAGCTCAATTGATACATTTTGTTACCCACGTGTAGGTTCTTATTTTATCGCTTTCCCTACTGCCTTACAACAGATAACGTTACAAATTTTCAAATAAAGATGAAAATTTAGCCAAATATAATTTGAAATGTAAATAGAAATGGAATTAATTTTCTACCTATACAAATTACAAAAATTTATGAAACATACTCCTAATGTGAGATCTGAAAATGAAGTTTAAAATTCTAATACAATAAAATTTAAATAATTTCCAAAATAAAGAAAATTAAATCTAACTTAGGTTATGATAAAAAAAAAAATGAGATTCTAGGTCACTATGCAAGGTTGGAAATGAGATTTATGAATTAAGTAAAGCATTGAAATTACAAAAAACTTAAAATAGAAATCTAAAATGCCATTTCTAAACGCAAATTAGTCTAATATAAAGTCTAAAATTAAGATCTTAGACTAAAATGTATGGTTGGAAATCAAAATTTTTGAACTAAATATGTTGCAAAACTTACAAAATATTCAAATGTGATTTTCAGAATACAAAAAGAAAGCAAAAATTGCTAAAAAGAAGAAATTTATTAGTTTTTATTGGATGGATGAAGGAGGTACGCTAGTGCATAGTTTATCATTAGGTTACTGAAGTCAATCTACAATACCTAGTTTAGTGCCTAAGTCTGGAAATTTATATGTGATTTCCAAAATACAAAAAGAAAACAAAAATTGTTAAAAAGAAGAAATTTATTAGTTTTTAGTGGATGGATGAAGGAGGTAGGCCAGTGCCTAGTTTATCATTGGGCTAATGAAATCATCTACTGTCATGAGGAGATCTTAACTTCATCTATAGTAAAAGATCTAGGGGCTACCCTAAATCATGTTACAAAAATCCTATATAGCTCAAAATTAGAATTACAAATTATGCAAAGAAATTATCCTAAAAGGTACCAATTTCAAAATCAAACCTATGTATTTTCTTGCCTAAATATCACTAAGTTTAGTTGCTACTATTTGAATAAACTTGATGAAAAATATCTAAAACAAACAAAACCAAATAAATAAGGGAGAAAATCCGCACCTAGTTTAAGTCCACCACTTGAAGTTGTCTCTTACTTTGACTGCCCTAGTCAATCCCTTTGCATGCATAAATAAAATTCCAATCCACAACAAGCTTCTCACACAATGGCCTCACTCAATATAAAAGAAATGAGTTCCAAAACATTTTCTCCAAGAAATGTAGTGCTCTAATATTATTTCACTCAATGTTAACAACCCTTATAATGAGAGGAGCCTCTTATTTATAGAGTTCTAGGCTCAGCCACCTCATAATAAAAATTAATAAACTAGTGATTGTGTTTGATGAGCCAAAAAAGTAATAATAATGTTACAATGGACTTGAGTTGGTCATCAAGTAATATTATAATCCTTCCATGAGAGGATCAAGGAGATAGGACACATCCCAAGAAGGTCTATGTAACAAGTAATAGTAAATATTCTCAAAGAGAGGTGTGCCTTAGGGAAGGGTGTGACCACTCTCCAAAAATATAGTGCATAATAACCTTCAGCAAGTGCACCCTCCAAGAATAGCATGAGACTTTGACAAATCATAATAAAATAATATCCAAATAATACAAGTGGGCCACCAAGAGATGGCATACTACTCTAATAATAGGATGAGACCATGTCAATGGAATAAACAATACAAGTGGTAACTCCTCCATGCAAATCTCGAACCATGTGAAGAATCTCACAAAATAGCAAGGGTGCACTAGTTCCAAGTCAAATACCCTTCATTAGAGTGAAAACATAGTGTGTACATGGTTTATTCAAAGGTGTAGGTGGGCATTCTAATGGAGCATGCCACCTAGGAGAGAGTGCCAAGAAGATGGATTCAACAAGTGAGTGGAAAAGTGGTTTAAATGAATGTGAAAGTCGACAATGGATACCATGCATGCATAACTAACCCTCAAAAATTGTGCATGCTCAACCACCTCCTCGACATATGTGCCAAGGCTAAGAAATGGTCAATAAGTGTGGCACGTGTGAGTATGAACAAAGCTATAAAGACCCAATGAATTTCTCATGAGGCAAACCACTAACAAATATTAATGTTTTAATGTTATATTTCCTCAACATATGTGTCAAAAGGGAGCGCCACTCTCAAGTTGTGTATTGCATGAATTCCAAGTTGCATTCCCTATTACTTTTATTATTTCTTTCTTTCTTTTTTTATTTCTTTAAAAAAATGAAACTTAAGGAATAAGACCTCGATTAAGGTCTCGAACCCAATAATAAAATAGGTCAATAATGTGGCACTCAACCTTAGGTTTGGATCTGATTGATCAATAATGAATATATCTCAAACCACTTTGGCACGTTCACACATGGAAAAGTTCAAATAATGAAATATGCCAAATAAAAGGATAGTTATGAAGGAAAAACTATATGAAAATGGATTAAATGAATCATGTGCCCTCTAGGAGTGGGTAAAAGATGGAATATGGGTGTAATATGGATTGTGTCTAGATAAAATGAAAAGTTGATGAAATAATGGGTGGTACCTAGGAAACGACCAAGTGAGAGAAGTGACTGCAACGACCAAGTGAGAGTGATTGCAACATCATGAGCATAGAGACAGGTAATAGGATATTTCTCCACCAATAATCAACAATGGAGTAGTACATGTAACAATATGATGATAAATGAGATGTCATTGCAGCAACCTCCACCAATGGTACAAACATGACCAATCAATATGATAAGCTAAATGAGTAAAAGAGCATGATAAATGTCAGACACCCACTACGGCAACTAAGATTTTATTTTTCTTTACGTCTTTTCTTCGAGGAACAGAATCCCCGAATTTCTATGGGGCCTAGCACAGACCCTCCCTTCCCTTATCCTTTTACGTCTTTTCTTCGAGGAACAGAATCCCCGAATTTCTATGGGGCCTAGCACAGACCCTCCCTTCCCTTATCCTCCCCCATGTCATCGTTGGCTATGACCACAGGCCTTACCAAAAAGGTGCTTCCGGCTTTTGCGATTCGGAGAATCGCGATACAAGCGTTCCCCTGTTCTCTGTCCTTCGAAATGCCGAAACCCGAAAGGGTCTAACAGATCCTTAGCTCCTCCCTTGGGTCTCTTTTCATACGATCGGTCCAATGACCTGGTGTTGGTCCTCTAAATGCTTTCGGGGTTTCGCGATTCAGGAAATCGCGATGCAAGAGTTCCTCCTTTCCCTTTCGAATCCCTGGAACCCGAAAGCCCGGTATCATCCGGATCTATGGTCCAGATCGTCGACTTGATCAACGGCCTGGATTAAATCCCGACATTCTACCTTTCGGGATTTTTGGCAAGGTCTTCACTCTTATTCCTCTGATGTCCAGAACCCCATTGGCCTTGGAACTTCGCCACGCGTCCCTACAAATGGGCGGTCCAGATTCTTTCCGGACTCCTCCTCCCTACCAAAAGACCTTGTCCGGTGACCTAGGGCCCATTCACAGAGCGCATCGGGGTTTCGCGTACTGGGATTTCACGAGTGGTGAAGACGAGGGGTCTTGCCCTTGAGTTTCCCGGGTGCCGAAACGTCGAAACCCATTCACGCTAAATCGATTCGGGGTTTCGCATATCGGGATTTCGCGACTGGCGAATACGAGGGAACTTGCCCTTATGTTCCCTACGTGCCGAAACGCCAAAACCTCTTCACGCTAAACCAATTCGGGGTTTCGCATATCGGGATTTTACGACTGGCGAATACGAGGAAACTTGCCCTTGGGTTTCCCGGGTGCCGAAACGCCAAAAGCTATTCACGCTAAACCAATTCGGGGTTTCGCATATCAGGATTTCACGACTGGCAAATACGAGGGAACTTGCCCTTAGGTTTCCCAGGTGCCGAAACGCCAAAACTTATTCACGCTAAACCGATTCAGGGTTTCGCATATCGAGATTTCGCGACTAGAGAATACGAGGAAACTTGCCCTTGGGTTTCCTGGGTACCGAAACGCCGAAACCTGAGAGAGCCACTCTCTCTTGTACAAGGTTTCCAGACTCAGATCACATGATCCTTCAGCGGGTTCTTGGGTAATTATCCCTAGGCTTTGTGACCTGACTGGAAAGTCTTCCTAAATCACCGAGCTATGAACTCTGTGACAGGGGTGAAGTAAACTCGTGGGTTTACTAAAACAGTAGTCTTTTCAAGGAACTCACTCCGGTTCTGGAATGCGAGGGAACTTTCCGGAAGGAGGTGCCTTCAAGAAATCAAACCAGGGTATAGCGTGAGTCAAGTAAATGGGACAAATCTCAAGGGAACGGACTCATAATTTGAACTTACTCATTCTATACATAAACCGATTATGGTCATATAAGTATAAGCATGCATCCATTATTTCCGATCAAAACACCAGGCAAACACTTCTATACAGAAACCATTTATGAGTGTACAAACATGAGCATGTGTCCAGGATATTCAATTCAAGATACAAGATATAAACACTTATCAAAAAACACCATGTGTGACGTGACTGCTGAGAGGGGTGCTCGTTTCCACCCAACTGTAGGCTCAATGACTCCAAACGGATTTACCACTAGCCACCCCCGAGCTATACCACGATGCTCGAGATTCAGTCTCCTACTTCCAACTCAACGGAAGTCAAGGACGAAGGTTACTCTCCTTCTCCTCTGTTAAGAACTCCCTGTATTTATCGAGTTTCTCTCGGTTCTCTTCCGTGATCTCCATCGCGCTCATTCTCCTCTCCTCCCCCCCCCCTTTTACCATGCTTCCTCTCTTGCCTTTTCTCTGCAAGATTTCGTGTGGCGCGAATTTCCCCATCCATGGTCAGGTCTGGGAGATATTACGGATGGGCGGTTCACCCCCATCCCCTCATTAACTCTTGAGGACCCTCCCCACCTACCAATCTCACAGGAAATCCATTCCAGGGTCAGAGAGCTGCTTTGATCTTCGAGCAAGTAAAAAACAGTACAGTACTGGCCCGATGGAAGTTAACGCAACCATTCCAGGTCCCTTCCACCACCTCTCATTAGCCATCGTGGTCTCTTTTAGCACATCCCCCTCCCAGCAGCAATGCAACACATAATCATAACATAATTTACATTCATCGACCTTTTATACAAAGGTCCGTCAAATCAAACATTCACATCTTTGAGTTTGCCACAGTTCTTGGCCAATATAGTTATTTTTACAGACTGGGGAAACAGGGTGTTACAATTCCCTCCCCCTTAAAGGAACATCGTCCTCGATGTTATATCTATCAATATGACGTGTATGTACAGAAGTAAACAAAATCGGATATGTCTGTTTCATGGCATCTTCCATTTCCCATGTAGCCTCATCTGGGCCAAAATGTTTCCACTGCACCTTGACATGTGCAATGGTTTGGTTCCTGAGTGGGGTTTCCTTTCTGTCCAGTATGCATTGAGGTTCTGGCAGGAATTCTCCCTCTAGTTCCACCTAGATCACAGACTAGTCAATTATATGATTAGAATCGTGTACATACTTCTTCAATAATGAAACATGGAAAACATCATGTGTTTTTACTATGGGAGGAAGTGCTAGCCTATAGGCTACAGGTCCCACTCTATCTAGAACTTCAAAGGGTCCACAATACCGAGGTGCCAACTTGGCACAAGCTCCCATCCTCATGGAACTCTTCCTGGGCCTAACTCTGAGATATACGTGGTCTCCCGTCTTGAATTCTCTTGGAGTTCTCTTTCGGTCGACGTAACTTTTCTGTCTGTTCTGGGCGACCTTCAAATTATGTTTTATCTTAATCACTTGTTGTTCCATTTCTTTCAGCATGTCGGGTCCAATAGTAATTATGTTTATGGGATTACTCCAACTGACTAGAGTGTTGTACGGTCTACCATAGAGAACTTCGAAAGGACTCATCTTCAGGGATTCTTGGTAGCCGTTATTGTAGGCAAATTCCACCAGTGGCAGGTAATCTTCCCACTTTTTAGGTTGATGCATTACATGCATTCTTAGCATGTCTTCCAATATCTGGTTCACTGTTTCCGTCTGTCCATCGGTTTAAGGATGATAGGCTGTGCTAAACAGTAATTTGGTCTCTAGACCAACCATCAAGGATTTCCAAAAGTTGGAAGTAAATTTTGTGTCTCTGTCAGACACGATATCTTTAGGCATACCATGTAGCCTGAATATCTCCTTCATGAATATGTTGGCGATATCGATTGCCTTGCAAGTCGATTTGATGAGGATAAAATGGGCAGACTTGCTCAATTTATCCACCACTACCATGATGGCGTCATTCTGTTTGGTCGATGTTGGTAATCTGGTGATGAAGTCCATGGAAATGGTTTCCCACTTCCATTCCGGGATTGGTAGAGATTGTAATAATCCTGCTGGGTGCCGGTGTTCTGCTTTAACCTGTTGGCATTCTAGGCACTTAGCTAAATAGTTAGCTATGTCTTTCTTTAACCCGGGACAATAGAATTGTTTCCTAGTGGTCGTGATCATCTTCTGATATCCCGGGTGACCAGTATATGGTCTTTTATGTAGTTCATCCATTATGAACCTCTTCAAGTCGTCACAATTTGGAATATACAATCTATTTTTGTAAGTTAGCGGACCTCCCTCTATCATCTGGTAGCCTTCATACTTTATTCTTGTGGGTTCTTTCCCCAGGTACGAGGTCACGGTCTGGAAGAATGTGCCTATTTCTTGTGCATTCCTGACTCTTTCTTTGACATTCGTCTCGCAGGTGCTCACCACTGCCAAGTGAATTGTTTTCATACTTCTACTAAGGGCATCGGCCACCTTATTTTCCTTTCCTTTAACATGTTTGATTTCAAAATGAAACTCACTAAGGAGGGCCATCCACCTAGCTTGTCTGGCATTGAGCTTTGGTTGGTCAAACAGATATCGCAATCCACAATGGTTTGTCATAAGTACAAATTTCCTTCCTAGGAGGTAATGTCTCCACATTTTTAAGGCGTGCACTATGGCGGCCAGCTCTAGATCACGGGTCACATATTTGACTTCGTGCTCATTCAATTTTTGGGATTCATAGGAGACTACACTTCCTCCTTGCATAAGGACTCCTCTGAGCCATTCCTTACAGGCATCTGTGCAAACGAGGAAGTTGTTTTTGGGATCAGCGATCTTCAGCACGAGTGCATGGGTCAGAAGGTGTTTCGGGGATTGAAATCTTTCTTCACATTCTTGTGTCCACGTGAATTTAGCTCCCTTCTTCTGGAGGGCAGTGATTGGACAACCAATCTTGGAGAATCCTTTTATAAATATCCTATAGTATCCTGCTAAGCCCATAAAGGATCTGATATCTGAAACGTCCTTTAGGGTAGGCCATTCCATGATAGACCTGATCTTGTCAAGATCTACTGCTACTCCCTCTTCAGATATGACATTGCCCAAGTAATGTATTTTCTTCTAGAAAAAGTCGCACTTGCTAAATTTGGCATAGAGATGATGTTCTCTTATCATTTGAAGCACAAGTCTAAGATGTTCCTCATGTTCCTCTCTATTCTTGGAGTAAATTAATATATCGTCAATAAAAACCAGTACAAATTTGTCTAGGAATTTGCTGAGCACATTGTTCATCAAGCACATAAAAGTGGCAGGGGCATTGGTCAATCCAAATGGTACTACCATAAACTCATAGTGACCATATCTCATCCTGAAGGCAGTTTTGTGGATGTCTTCACCCTTGATTCGGACTTGATGGTATCCATATCTCAAGTCAATATTTGAGAAGATGGAAGCACCTCCCAATTGATCGAATAGGTCATCGATCCTGGGTAAGGGGTACTTGTTCTTCATGGTTACCTTATTGAGTTGTCTATAATCTATGCACAGTCGGAGGGTACCGTCTTTATTTTTCACAAACAGGACTGGTGCTCCCCATGGAGACA
>ML786867.1:401577-420779 GCA_009831015.1 Picea engelmannii | reverse complement strand
CATGGAAATCTCGAGTAGGTGTGATGATTACTGTCCCCCTCATCTCTTAAAAAGCAAGAACGAAAATTTGTTTTTGGATTTCCTCTATTTTATTTGTTCCAGTGTCTTGGTTCTTAGCTTGTAAACATAAGGGCAGTAATAGTGTATGGAAACATTATGTTTGTCCTGAATATGGTAGAAATGGAAGGGCACTCTAGGGCCTGAATTTGGTCAGTAGATTATGGTATATTAACTCTCTCAGGAATCTAGATCTTGGGCATTTTTGTACTCTATTTTTCTTGAAATATAATAGAAGCTTGTCCCTTTCAAAAAAATAATGTAACATTTTCAAATTTAAAGTGAGCCTCATTGTTCTGAATGTCCTTAGAATGACAAAATATGCTTTCCATGTTCAGCAGTACCAGACACAAAGTCATATGATGATATAAAATAACCTCTTTTGAATGGTAAAGCACAGATTGCAGCAATAATTGTTGCAGTGAAAGAGACGAAGATAACTGAAATCTCAGCAATTGAATAACGTGACAAAACTAATGCCCACGCATTTTATTTTGGGCTTTTATCTCATTAACATACCCAAATTAATAATTATCAGGATGAAAGGGTAGCCTAGTTGTCAATTTTGTAATGCCAGAAGTTAACTTACAGCTTATTTGTTAAACATGGCACTGCCATCCACTGGACATGCATATAACAAAAAAGATAAAACCATTGGAAAAGCCTCAATCAGTTTGATCTTAGGTTCCAAACCTAACAAATAATGTATTTTCCCACCTTAAAATACCTATGAGGGAATACAAACAGTGCACTTGACTGTATGGGTGTTCATGGCTTGTAGATAGAATCCATGGTCTTGAAAGGTGTGTCTGTATATATGACTCTTAGATTACATTTTGCAATAAATGAAAAGAGCAAAGGGTTAAGGCACAATGAATGAATTCATAACAAAATGCCAACATTTGCAAATCAAAAGGAAATAACGTCAAGTCCTTTATAGAACTGAATAAGTATGACACATTAATGGACCTATAGAATGACACATTAGGTAAACCAATTGCTGATATTACTCTCTGGATTAAACTCAATAGAATTGTAATATCATGAATGATATTTCATTAAGGATAATCAATGGTTGCAATAAATCAGTACATTTTGAATTTTTCCTTGGTATTTTGGAAAACTTGTTCAGCATTTACAGCACCACGCCCATCGGCTTGTTTTATCTCCAAATTAGCTTTCTGGTAATAGGCAGTACCCCTTAATGCATCAGCAATGAAATCATCAAAGCCAATTTCAATTGCTGCTTCTGCTTTGGCTCCATATAACAATCGCTGCAAAAAAAAAACAATACCAACTATTACATATGATGGATATCAGCATTAAAGCACGACATGCACAGTGAAGAATAATCCAGAGTTCCTAACAAATCCACTGTGAAAGTGAATGCCAAACTAAACATGTGCAACCTTCACATGTCAAACAATAGCCTGTATGCCATTCTGCAAAGTTTGATGTTTATCTACAAAAATATATGCAAATAAGAACTGCACCATGCCTTGATTCTTGAAAGGTGAATAGCTCCAAAGCACATTGGGCATGGTTCACAAGATGCAAATATTTCACAATCTGACAGCTCAATCCGACCAAGTTTGTTGCATGCCTGAATAGGTAAAAACAAAATTAATCCATTTGGTTAATACAGGTAATAATGTAGCACATCCATCCCACAAATCCATCATCAAAAAAAATATGAAAATGGGTACATGCTTTCTAGTGAAAACAGAAATTCCTGGAGTAATGGGAAAATATTGAGAAAGGGGAAGAGTGCAAAAGCTTAAATCTGAGATTACAAACGTGCTGAATTATCAGACCACCTACTAAATCAATATACTTTACAATCATTGTACAATAGTACGTCTTTTTCTCATATGGAATTTAAAGGGAAGCTGTGAAAACTGGATTTTAATTATCCCAACTATTCCACATTAGAAAGAATAGTGTACACAGCAGCTGAGGATCAATCACTCAGAATGCACATTAATTTTGCACAAGCAAAACATTAGGTTTCCATTGCAAAACATGACCTTCAACACAGATGGAGTTACACAAATAAAGGCCATAGGGAAGAAAAGATCGACCCTTCTGCAGGACTGAGGTGCTGGGAAGATAAGATTGTCACAATTGACTCTGGTGAGGATAGTGATCGTTGAGTGCCATCAAGGAAAGTTGTCGGTCTCTCTAAATGCATTGCATGGTTTCAGGCAAGCTAGAACAGGCATAATTGAGAGTCTGGTGGCTTGTCTGGATAAATAGAATAGGAGATGATAGGGAATTCAGAAAATATTACAGGGAGGATTGAGAAGCACTTAGACTAAGGGTGTTTGGATTGGCCCAATTGTAAGCTGGTAAAGAATATTTCTTCATCTTTAAACAATTAGCTTACAGTTTACCAGTCTGCTGAATTAGAAGCATTGTTGGATTGAATCATCACAGCAAGAATTTCTCCAATGGAACTGCTTCCAGCTACTTATGTTTGTCACATAAAGAGATGCAGAATCACAAAAATGTGAAGTCAGGCTGTGGCATTAAATAGAGTGCGGGATGCCAGTTCTCGATTATGACTTGCAACTTCAGAAGCCCTTTGGAGGGAATTAGCTTATATAGCTGGATTCTCAGTGATGTTCATGTCTGGTGTCTAGGAAAATTCAGATGCTTACCATCACCAGGCATCTTCAGGTTTCTGATTACTTTTTGTAAATGTCTGTAGTGATTACTGCCATATTGTCTAATTACTCTCATTTATTTTCAGCCATCAGACCAATGTACCCTGGTTTTTGCAGACAAAATATCTTCACAGGAATGAATCACTGTGCCATAGAGGCCAAGCAGCAAAACTAAATTTAATCTTGAATAGAAAATGCAAAGACTAATTAGTCTTTTTAAATGAATCTTTAAGTTTCCAATTAATCTTTTTAAATGCACATAGTGATTACTGTCGTTATTGTCTAGGGACTCTAGTTTCTTTTCAGCCATTAGACAGCAATATGCCCTGGTTTTTGCAGATAATATATCGTCACAGAAATGAATCACTGTGCCATACTAAATTTAATCTTGATTAGAAAATGTAAAGACTAATTAATCTTTTCAAATGAATCTTCAGGTTTCTAATTAGTCTTTTTAAATGTACGTAGTGATTACTGTCATTGTCTAGGGACTCTAGTTTATTTTCATCCATCAAACTGTTACGTACTCTGGTAACTTCACAGAAATGAATCACTGCCATAGATACCAAGCAGCCAGATTAAATTTACTAGCCAAACTGAATGTATTCTTGATTAAAAAATGTAAAGATTTTTTTTCATCCAACCCGATAGCTTGATGGTGCATACGTTTCTATCTTTGGCCACTTAGTTAATCATTAGAGAAAACATTGCCAATATCAGTGATGAGGAGATGCTGATAATATTGAAACAAATATCGACGTTCAATCTGTGTACAAAAGCTCTAGTCTGCTCCAGAGACATGCAATGTTCCAAATTCCCAAGATAGATTGCTGGAAGCTGAATCGCTTTAGATACAAAAACCAACAGTACCTATTCTCTAAACTCTAGACTAACATAAATGGAATTAATCAATAACAATGCATTGAAAACGTGCTGCAATTACAATCTGTGCATTTACTAGTTGCTAAGATTCACAAGTGAAAGCAAGAGAATCGAATGGAACCAAAGACAAACCCAAATTCTGCAATAACCCAGTCACAAGGGAACTAGAAAGAGATAACCCTAATGTGCCGGAGAGAGAAAAATATCAAGCAGAAGTGTGCTACACACAAGATGCACAAGTGCTCATAAAAGAAGAAATGTCAATCACAAGAGAACGCCAAAGATTTAGGTGCCCTTAGACATAAAACACTTTATAAGAGAGATCAAGAAGACCACAAGATGATGCAATGCAAATGAGAGTTGTGATGTATTTATACACAACTCAAGTAGGGTGCTACCCCCAAGAGGTGTTAATGAGCCTATGTGTACAAGTTTGACTAGGTCGGCCTTAAACAACTCCCTAGTATTACAACAAATTATAATAAATGATCAAAGGATGGCCTTAGCCATGATTACAAATACATTAATGATACATATGAGTGTGCCATAGCCACATGTGAAGATGACACCCATTAATCCGACACCCCCCTCTAAGATGAACAGGGGGCATGGAGAGAAAGCATTACATCACAAGATTTACTTCCACCTATTAATGCTGAACAAGGGCATCACCCCCACTAAACTCCATATTGCTCGCTCAACAAGATCATCAGCCACATAAACCATGGTCCGGAGTGATTTGTGGGGAAGGTCCTTGAACTTTGCAAGAATATAAGCAACCTAAGTAATAAGGCCCCAAGATGTAGGTGGAAAAGTTTTCTGATAATGCTTGGAAGGACCAGAAAGAAACTCAATTGCATCAACAATGGTAGAGATAGCACTTAGGCATAGGCCTTTACCTACCCGAAGGAAGAGTAACTACTGCAAATGGGAAGTTGTCATCATCATCACTAAATAATGGAATGGAACTAATTAGAGCACCGGCATGAGGACTAGATAAGCCACTAATAAGAGCATCAACATCTACAACATGAGAATTGGATGAGCCACTGACAACACTATCCTGAAGAAGTGAATAAAGATTTTCAATAGAAAGGCTAGATGAGTCATCAATAGAGTCCTTAGTAGCCATAGGAGTCTACCTAAATATTGCAGGAGTACTTGGGAGAGTACTTATGGAAGTAGGAAAAGGACCAACATCATGCTATGGAGGAGTCATATGCCACATCATCCTTGGATTTGATGGTGTATACCCAAGGAAACATGGAAAAATCATTGGTAAAGGTGAGGAAGTACTTTCCTCCTCCAAGAGAATTGGTGGCCATGCGGCCACTGATCTCACTATGAATCAGTACAGGATGTTGAGAAGCTCACATCGCTTTGTCCTTTAGGACATGACTCTCAATGATGTTTCTACATCATACACCCCTCATAAACACCATTGGTGGTTCAATCTGTGGAAGGTCATTTGCCATATGTAGACAACTCATATCTTGTAAAAATCCAAAGTTGGTATGACCTAGACACTAGTGGCATAACATACTTGTATCATCAGCATTGACCACCATGGCAACAAACCCTTTTTGCTTTGAGGAAGGAGTCTTCCCCAATTTGTACATATGATCAAATTCATCACAATACCATGATGTGACCACTTTAAAACCATCAACATGTCCTTTACAATCCATCAATCTAGCTAGAATTCTACCTTTTTATTGGTATGTAATGTGGTAAGTGGAAAGAAGATTTGGTCCAACACCTGGGACTTGAAGAACATCTCCAGACTTAATTGTATCTATAATGACATCACAACAGACTAAAACTTGTAGGGCTAAATTGTCACCAATAACCAATTTCTCTCCATTGTGGCATTGTCTATAATCAAAGAGAAGGTGATCATGTTTGGTCGTATATCAAGTATCTCTAGAATCAACAATCCACTCTTGCTGAGAAGGAGGACCAATTTGCAGAGTGCAATGCTAATTCTACACAATGAGAGGAACCAACATTCTCATCGAAAAACTCTTCAATGCCCACTATAGATCTCGCAATCTCCTCGATTTTCTAAATATGAGCAAGGCAAGACTTGAAGAGATGCCCCTCCTTATGACAGTGGCTACGTGTGAGTCTTTTCCTTTTGGAGGATTTCAAGTGTTCCCTTTTCCCTAATCAAACTCAGATTTAGGAGGGGCCAAGATATAGTCCTTTGGATGGGCTTGATCTCGAGGGGGTAATCCACCCATGTTCTTCAAAATGACTTAATGCTAGATCATATTAAAGAAAACCTCCTCATGGGAAGGAGTTCTAGCACCTTGATAAATAAAGGGATACTGTAGATTCTAGCATATAGAAAGAGACTTGCATGTAAGAGAAATTATTCAAACAATACTTACATATTCCAAATCTGGTTTTTCCTTTCCTCTTGATGTTACGATATCAAAGTTCGGGTTTCTAAAAATTGCAATATAGTCTTCAACAATGTCAAAGTCACCCATCTTGAGATTTGAAAGCTTTGTTTCGAGTCAGCGAACCTAAGTGGTATTCACAGTTCCAGAGAGACTCTTGAAGGTGTCCTATATTTCTTTCACACCTTTGTTGTCCTTGGTATGATGAATTAGATCTAGAGCAACATATAGAGTCATCAACCCAAGAGTTTCGTCTTCTTTAAACAGATGAGGTCATAATTGTCATCGTCAACATCAAGAAAGGATTTCTCCAAATACATTTGTTATCCACCAAGTTACACTAGGATGGACTTGTAGTTGAGCCGCCACAGATTGAACAAGTATTTGCTCAAGATCAGAGTTCAGAAGTCCATTTGGCCAATATGGCCACCTATTTCTTCTCCTTCTTCTATACCGCATTTCCATACCCCTATGGGGAATTGTAATAAAATGACTTAAGCATGTGATTTTTGTAACAGGTTTAGCCACCTGAGACTTAGACACTAGTACATTACTCTAGAGTGTTTTTTTAACTTACTAATTATATTTTTCTTTTCAATGATTTATAATTTTCGAGTTTTTTCACTCAATATCCTACAAAGTTGGAGTAATTGTTCTAGTGGATATGACTTGGGGTGTTGTTTAAGACTAGAGTCTTGTGTATATAACCATGCTAAGCATTATCCTAGAGTCTCATGGAAATGTGCTAAGTCCCCCTTAGGTTTTATTAATGTTTTTTGCAAATAAAAAATTTCCCACAAAATCGGAATATTTTAATTGTAATTGGTCAATAAGTTAAAAAAGTAGTATTAGGAGACATTATATGCCTTGTGGGTATTCAGTTTCACATCCAGAATACCCACTTTACCTAGGTACCACCTTTTCGAGGGTAATATTGAGTTTTACTCTAGAAAAATTGATTTTCTCTCGAAAAATGCAAATAAAAGTCATATAAAAGACAAAAATCAGCAATGTTATTTTTGTGGAAACGTGTCTCAAACATGTTTTAGGTTAACTCTTCCTCTCTCTCGGTTCACTGGCCCTTAGTGACACTTAAGATTGAGTTGGTATGAGTTAAGTGGATAGTTCTCTCCACTTGATGGAGATCCCAAAGATTAGTGCACACCTCCTTGGCTAGATGGCACAATGAGAGAGATGGTGAAGATCCCAAGGAAGATCGCCACCTTCCCTTGGCTATGTGGCGCCTTCTCTTGCACTCTCACATCCACTTATGGCAAGTTAACTAACCTCTTGTCAGAGGTGCCTCTAATCCAAGCATACATTTGTCATTTCTACTTGGGGATGTGCGCCCTCCCTCCTTGGGAAGTGTGCCCCTCCTATTTAACAAAGCATTCTCTCCCATTGAAACGGGTTGGAGTTGGGGAGTTTTGCTTGTGGTTATACACTACTGTAATACTTTCATTTGGAATAAAAAGACTTTGGAGGTCAAGAAGGTGTGTTATACATGTGTGTGGATGCTTGATGTCATTTGTGCTTAATCTATGAGGTAATACCTGCCTAATTTCTTGCCTTAAGTTTGTTGATTTGGCCTTTGAAAGCGTGCTATCATCTAGTGGGATAGGATTTTATCTAGCTTTGTTGTTAAATCCTATTGTTCATTTATATTTAAAGATTTTGATTTGTACACATGTTTCGATTGACTAGTATACTTTTTCAAGTCTCTTTTGTAGGTGACACCAATTTTTGTTAACAAATCTCATTGCCAAGTTTTTAAAGCTTACAAGTTCTCATAGCTTGGAGTGGTGGTGGAACTGACTTGTTTCTTCCACAACTTCAAGGATTTAAAAGACGTAGTCCCCCCTTAATTCAGCTAGAGACCCCATTGCCCAAAGGTTCCAAGGATACAAGATTATTCCTTTCTCTTTCTCAAGGAAACTCTACTTTCTTTTGGTTACTTCTATTGCATGCACTACTTGGATCTAATTTTGAATTTCAAAAGTTTAATTTTAGTTCTTTCTTGGTTTGCATGCATTCTTACTTAGATCTAGATTCATTTTTCAATATCCAAAAAGCTAGATCTAAAATAGTAGTTTCACTTTATTTGCAAATTTTTTATATAAATTTCCAAAGGCATAAAGTGATTCTTTTCAAGAGTAGTTCTCATTTTATAATCAAGCTAATTAGTGTCTTATGCTTGTTGTTTTAGGACAGAAAACAGAAAGCCACTAAAAGAGCCTTCTTTTAATTTAAATAAAAAAATCTTAGAATTGCAATCTCAGAGTCGCAGGAGGTGCGCTAAAGGAGGCCGTACACTCCTATGCAAAAATTATCCCCAACGCTCAAGTGGAAGGTGTTGAAACTAGCAAAAGAAGGAGGGTCATTTTTTTTTGCAATTGCAGCAAGAAGGTGACGGTTGGATTTTCAATAACTTGTGCAATGGTCTCTGTATCCACCAGTTTGCACAAGCTAGATTTCCTGAAGAGCCGCCAAAGAATGAACAATCAGTGCTCATGACAGAGTTCAGAGTTCAGTCGGTCTTGCAAAAGAGCACATTTTTCCGCATTTCCACCATTGTAATAAATGACCTGAGTATGAGATATTGTAAAAGGTTATTGGCCACCCAAGACCTACGTACGAGCATGTACTATAAAGTGTTTTTTTTACTTGTTAATTATTTTTTCTGCCTGCCTTTGTGGGCGATTAAATAATTTCTAAGTTTTTTCACTCAGAAGACTTGACTCCAAAGTTGGAGTATGTGCTGGTGGTTAGGCCTTGGCATGGAAAACCAGTGCCTAGTGTTTAAATGTATATGAGCTCATACTAGGTCATCTTAATTGAGTCATTTGGAAATTGCGGCTAGGTTTGATAGGTTTTTTTTTTTGTTTTAGTGAATTAATTAAATTCCCGCAAAAAATGGAATTTTTTAATTCTAAGTCAATAAATTGTAAAAATATAGCATCAAACATTATCAGATGTCATATTTATGGTCGTTTTTCAGTCCAGAGTATCATGTAAACCCTTATTTCCCTTCTTTCGAGACAAAAAAGTGATTATTATCACTAAAAAATCAAATTTACTCGAAATTTACGGAAAAGGGGTAATTAAATTCATTTCCTATTTTTTAGGAGAACCGGGGAACATGTTGGAAACATGTTTTTCTCATGTCCCCAGTCGAATGAAAGCCTAGGCGAGTTAAGCTAAGGTGAGGGCGACTTCACTGAGGTGACATGGACATGGAGGAGATCCCAAAGAAGGGACTCAACCCCCACAATCCTAAGTGGCGCATTCTAGAGGAGGGCGCACATCCCAATGTGCCCATGCACTTCCTAACTACCCCTTCCACTCCACCTCACTCTACTCTCATTCACTTCACTCCACCTCCACTACTCCTCCGCTCTACACATCTCCCCTCCACTCATCCATCACTCCCCTTAACCCTATGCATCCCCTCTTTCACTCACACATCTCCCCTTCACTCACGCATTACCTAACCCTAGCGCATTCCCTCATTGGAATTGTCACTACCTTAGCTATAAAAGCAAGGCTAACCCTCCTCCATTCGAGAGAGGTGGAGCTTGGGAAGATAGACCTATGGTATCATTGTATAATTTCTGAATTGAATAAAAGAAGACTTTGGAGTTCTATTGGTGTTGATGCTATGTGTGGATGCTTGGATCTAGTGTTATTTTTATGAGGTAACTTATATCTTGTATTTCAATTTTGTAATTCATTTGCAAGGCTTTGAAGGTATGCTATCATACAATAGGGTAAGATAAATCTAGTTTGATTCATCTTATTTCTTCCTTATAAATCATAGACTTTTGTATTGCATGCTTCGTTTTCGGTTAAACTAACATGCATATTTGAGCGTTGTTTTGTGTAGGGAAGACTTTTTAACAAGTGTTTGCAGGATTGAGGTACATTGTTGCAGGTTCTTCAAGCTTGGAGGGCTGATTGGGTGTTGCTTCAACCATCATTGTCCAAGAGTTTCAAAGGATTGAGCTCCCTCTATTCTTCATCAAAGGACCCCATAGCCCACAAATTTCAATTTTTGAAAGAAAAAAAAAAGTTTCTTCTTTCCTCCCTCTCAATCTTCTTTAAATTATTTGGTTACTTATTGCATGCATGCTTGAGAAGTTAGTTTAAATCTGAAAGTTTAATTTAGTTTCTTTTGCATGCAAAATATCTAGATCTAGTTAAAATTCTTTCAAATTAAAGAAGTAGATCTAGGGCATTTTCTAGCTTATTTTCTTCTAGATTTGAAGCTAGTTAAGTGTCTTGTTTTACATTCGAAAACAAGCTATCTAGCTATCCTATGTTTGTTGTTTTAAAACAGCAAACAGAAGCAACTAGAAGAGCCTAGGTTAGTTTCGTGCTAAATGTCAAAAAGTCCAAAAATTTCAATTTTTGCCAGAATTTTTTCTGAAAAAATTTGATAAAAAAAATTTAATTTTAAAATCTTTTTTTTTATCATATTCTAATAAACTTTGTTTGTTGTTTTATTGCAGCAATAACAGGTACAAGGGGAGATTCCGTCAAATTTTGGCGAAATCAAAGCTTTTGAAGCACCCGGGGGGGTTTCAACTTCATCAACGAAGTTTCTCTCTTCTTCTCCTTTTCTTGTAATTTCTTCAAGATCCAAAAGTTATAAGGATCCTCTTTCTTTCTTAAAGCTAAAGCTCAAAGAGAACCATTGTTCTCAGTGTAATAGTTGCAATAAAAGCGGGCCCTTTTGTGCCCAGTTTCTCCATCCCCATTAGGGGGATTTGTGCATCTTTGTGTGGTTTTCTTTCTTGATGCATGCCTAAATATTTTATCTCAAACACACAAGTCAAGTAAATCGAACACACACTCATATTTCACATGCACGGCTAATTAAAAGGAATTTTGAATCTCTTATGCATGTTTAGCTCAGACTACTTCAAATCCTTTCAGCAATAAATCTTGCAACCTTTTCAATTTCTAAAGTATCTTGCAGTTTCTCATTTTTTCAATTACAAAGCAGGGTACATAATTTAATTCTTTAAGTGTTGCAAAGATCTTTTGATTTATAAGTACTTTGCAAGTTTCCTTTACAAAGCAGGGTACATTTTTTATTTCTTTTTCAAGCATTGCAAAGTAATTGAACCTTGTTTGTAGTCTAATTAGGGAAATCCTACAAGGAATCATCGCTTTAGTGGTAACGTAAGGGAACTTGTGAGGTTATCTGGTGGGAACTTTGAGATCTAAGTTCTCCCTGTCGGATCCCCCCACATTTTCTTGAGCTTGTGTGTCAAATAAGAGGATTTGCCCTGTTGGATTTGCGGCATTGTTCAACCTCCACTTGAGGGACCTTTCCTAAGGACCAAATCTAGTTTAGACAAACATTTATTTTATTTGCAAGCAAAATTCTCTCACTAACTGAACATTAATTTATCTTAATAAAACTTTCAATCAACAATTGCCCACGACTCCCTTTAAGGCACTGGTATAATTGGTATATCTATCTTTTATGTAAGCAATCGTTTACATTCATGCACATTGTCTAACTTATATGGTTAAATCTTGCAGATATTGTATCCTTTGATATAAGCATGCTTATGGACAAGTACCTTATGGGATTATCTAAATGATGATGAATGTTAAATGTTGAATGGTTTGTTTTATTTCAAGCAATAAACTCCTAGATTTAAGTTCTTTTGCTTTCTTAGTTAAAGAGCCTTAGATTATTTTCATAGGGACTACCCCCCTTGGCTTCGCTAGGAGTTGGCCTAGACGGAGAAGTTGACGATCAGGTGACAGCACCTTGACTCGAAACTCCCCCCCCAAGGACACACCAAGTGGATTGAAGGTTTCTTCCACATTACCCCAGGTGTGTATAAGGATAGCAACATTTTTGGTGGAATAAAGTTTGGTGGAATAAAGAGAGACATGTTTGAAGTTTGAAGTTGTTGAATATCCAGATAATTCAAATCCCCACCCGCCTCCCGAAGAATCCATCACTTCAGAGAAGATCCTCGACAACCTTGATGAAAACAGTGAAGTAATTTCCTTGACAGTTCCACTTCCAACCTCTCAACCATCAGATGATTCGATACAAGATAATGGGAATATGGAAGACAGCTTCAGTTTACAAATTCCAGATCATTATGAGCAGTGGTTGGCCTTCCACCATGATAGTCATATGCAGAAATTTATCAAAACTTTACAAGGTTTTCCAAACTTCAAAGTTTGGTGGAATAAAGAGAGACACATGTTTCTCGGGTGGTTTATTCTCAAGAAAAATTCCAAATTGATAAAACTTGGAAAAGGATCTTCAACGAGTCATCCCGGTCAGGGATTTTTCAGACATCTAAGGTCTTCTTTCATCCATGGCATGGTCGGTCCCAATTCTTTCCACCTTAGCCATTTAGATGGTGCACCCTCAGGCTATTTTTCAAATGACGAGCCATTTGGTGTCCAAAAGGGGCACCCTTTGTAACGTATCTCTAACATTTTTCCTTTGATTCTTTCAATTTTGTCATTATTTCATTTATGTATATAATTCATTGTACAATCATTTCATTTATGTGATTATTGTCAATATCATTTCATTTATTGATGATTGTTTATTCTTTTCACACATGTACTTATGTTGGGTATTGGTGAGAACTTTGTTTTGTAGATTCTAAGGTTCTTTCATGCTCTCCTTCCCAAAGATCAAGCATACGTCCCCATGTGGAGCCAGATGTTGACCACCTATTTCGACTAGGTGTCAACGTCCTGTACCATGAAGATATGTACCTTGTGGTACAACAAGTTTGAAGACCTTTGGCTCAGCAGGGCAATTCTGCCCCCATAATTCCTTTCTCTCTCCACGGAATGTCCGCTCCCATGCGTGGGAAAATTTTGTAATGTAACATGTTAGCATGGGTCAAGTTGTAATGATTTAGTGGCCTAGGACTTTATCATTAGGGAAGTCCTTTCATCGAGTGTTTTTTTCCTTGAGTAATTAATTTTGTTTTTCCAACGATTTTAATTACATGAGTTTTTCACTCAAATTTCCTCCAAAGTGATGAAAGGCGTTCTAATGATCGCGCCCAATAGGTGACTAAGGGAAGAAAATGTTGTATATGACCATGCTAGACATCTCCTAGAGTCTTGCAGAATTCCATTAAGTTTTGATAGGATTTTTTAATAATTAAAATTTCCCGTAAATTGGAAGTTTTTAATTAATTTTGATGAAAAATGTCAAAATTTGGTCCTTGGGGATTGATTTTGTATAGGGGTGTGAGTACTCAAAACAAATGGCTTATGACCCCCTACACCCTTGGACCAAGTTTCAGCTCTATTGGACAAGTTTTGCTAGGTCAATGTCCAAGAGGAGTCTAAGTCAGTCAAAAATCAGCAAATAATTGGCTAAATTAAAAATGTCAAATTTTGTCAAAAGTTGTAAGACATGAGAAAAGGGAGAAAAGTTGTTTCCTAAGTCATTTCTATGTAATAAGGGGTCAAATAAATCAAATTCCCCCTTTCCCACCCCTCATACAACTGAACTTTAGAGAAAGGGGCGAATTTGTCTCTTGTGGGGCTCACCATCTCCATTGGATCGGCCATTTGGTGATGGGGACCACTTGGGGGGGCCATTCCACACCTTGGGTGACCCCTTGGGGCATTAGAGAAAGGTTTAAACTTAGGAGAGGGTGTTTCTTCCCCCATTTTTTGAATTTCCTCTCCTAGTGGGACTTCCCCCTCTCTCATGATGTGCCCCTCCCCATTGAGTGAGCTTCACTCTTTTGGAGTGACACATGTAATGCATGCAAGGGGGGTCTCTCTTCCTTCCCTTCCTTAAAAGAAAGGCTCCTCTACTCATTTTGAGATCTAATTTCATAGCAACTCCATGCTGCCCAATTTTCTGCTCACTCTTTCTTGCTCTTCCCCCATTTTCTCTCTTGTAATATGGTTGCCATATTGCAACCATTATTTTCAATAATAGAACTGAAGCTTTGGAGGAACTCTTGGTGTCCTTGTGGTGTTCTATTGGAGTGCTTTCATTGTTCTTGTTTGGTGTTCTTGTGAGGTAATATTTCTGCAGTTTGTAGTTATTTTGCACACATTGTTTTACTTGAAAAACCCCAAGCAAAGTATTTTGCTAGGGATAGATCTATAATAGCATTGTTGTAGATCTATGTGAGTTGTTTTTCTTTGAGTTTGCAAAGTAGTTTGTAGACCATTTTAAAGGACTCACTTTCTTGTCTCATTGTGTTGCAAGTGTTTACAACTTTGCAGGGTACCAAAGCTTGGAAAGGAGGACTCCAATAGCTTCATTTCTCTTCACTAATCTATGTGAGTTGTTTTTCTTTGAGTTTGCAAAGTAGTTTGTAGACCATTTTAAAGGACTCACTTTCTTGTCTCATTGTGTAGCAAGTATTTACAACTTTGCAGGTTACCAAAGCTTGGAAAGGAGGACTCCAATAGCTTCATTTCTCTTCACTAATATTTCTGATATTATTTCAGCATTCTTTTACTAATTTCTACCCTTATTTCCCTTCTAAATCTTGCAATCTAATCAAGTTTTATGTTAATATTTTTAATATAAATTTTTATGTTTTAGATACTCACAACTACTAACTCATTTGAAGTGATTTCTAGCAATTTCCAGCACACTTGTTGTTTTTTGCAGGTTTTCGTCAGTCCAAGGAGAGGTGCTACCCATTTTTTGCCACAAGGAGCTCAATGAAGCACCCAAAGGCCTTGGTGCAAAACCCTCTCCCTATTCTTGTTTTCCAAATCATTGTAAGCAGCCCAAGAGACTCTCTTGGGCTTGCATTCTTTTATCATTTTCATAAGTTGTAAATTGTAAATTATTTTCAAGCCTTGTTTATGCCCACACCTTGCATGTGAGTGGTTTTGCCACCCTTGCAAAATCGTGTTGTATAGTTAGGAGTTTAATTTTTTGTTTTGCTTAATTTGGTTGCCCCACTTCTCCCACAAAGAGAAGGTTGAGTGGCTAGTGTTAGTTTTCTCTATTTTATTTCCAAATTATTTACCCACCTTGGCACAAAATCGGTAGGCTTTCCCTCCACATTGTGTCATAGTTGTGAGGTTTGCAAATTCAGTTTATTTAATTTTTAGCCCACCTTTGTCCTTAAGGCAAAGTTGTGTGGCTAGATTGTTCATTTAATTTATTTCAAGTTATTTTAATTATTCATTTGTGCCCACACCTTGCATGTGAGTAGCTTAGCCACTATTGCAATATTGTGACGGCTACTTAGAATTTCCTTTTTGGCAAAGTAATCAAATTCGTGCCTCGCCTTTTGCCCCATATTCCCTCCCCTTGCCACTTTGTGAATCTTGGGTAACAAAAAAGGGCAAATGACTGTGTGGCTAGTTTAATTAGGTACCTAATTCTATTATTGCTAAAACCATTAAAAAGGGGTGACTTGGGAGGCTAGAAAGGGTTGAAGCCGAGGACGATTTCACGGCACTATGTGTCCTCCTTGTTGAGCACCCAAGCATCTTGGATTTGACCTGCGGAGCTAGAGGGGAACCTTGTTGTTCCCTTGGTTAGCACCCAGCACTTCCTATTGGTTGAAGGGATGAGGATTTGGGGTAGTAACATAGCTTAGGCTTGCAACTTTCACATCTAATTGCCCCTAATTCAAAGAGAGACCTAAAAATCTATTAAAAATAACCTACACACATTGCAACACTTTCAACTCACATTTTCTACATTTCAAGTTTTTCCATTCCTTTACTTTTCAAGCAATTTCACTTTCAAGTAATTTCATTTCATGTGAATAACTATTTTCAAAGTATCTTTCGTTTCAAGTACTCTTTATTGTATATTGGAATAATTGGGATTGGGTAATCTTTAGGCACTGGTCTAATTCTTGTTTTGTTAAGTAAAAGGTTTGTTTGTCATTGAAATATTGCATCTGCACGATTGCTTGTCATTGGGTTGGGTCTCCCTAATCAATAAATCAATTAACTCCTAGAACTTCAATAAAACCTTCACATAGTTTAATAGGTTCTACCCCCCTTGGCTTTGTTAGAATGTGCTCGTTTTACCATTGACAATATCACTATTGTCACCCAACCATAGGCCAAAGCCACCCTCCGAGCACCTTGACCTTGACAAAGAGAAGAATCATGGTAGCAATCCAATAGCCAAGCAAGGCTAATGCACCAAGCAAGAAGTAACCAAAGTTGATTAGAGAGTCCAACCCAAAATATAGAAGCAATAGGCTTCAGAACTGGCGACGGCACCTTCTCCAAAACTTGCGCACAAGACTGCCAAACTGCAGTGCGCACAAGTGCCTGTCTGCAATTCTGAGAAGTGTATCAAATGAAAGATTGGCGCCCTGTATTTATAGTAATCCTGTCAAACTGCTTGGGCCGACTTCTCATTCTGGGTACTAATTAATTCATATTAATTATCTCTCTCAACCGACATCTTTTCTAGGGTTATGTTCACTTCTTTTCTTTCTTTCGAAACATTATAATCTTGTAAAAGGTCACAATGGAGATTCATACCTCCCGAAGCTACCATAATATCAACAGGCTTCCCTAGGAGTGAGCCTAGACGGAAGGAGTCTAGATCGAGGTGACAGTGGGTCTAGACTTAAGTTTGTGCCTCCAAGGACACACCAAGTGGGTTGGAGACTTCTCCACGCTTGTAGGTGTGTATTAGGACAGCAACATGCGTCTTTGAGCCAACTCCAAGCCTCCAAACAAGAATCCAAGCTATCCCATCCTATCTAGGGCTTGATTCCCTCCTCCAGGATGCACAATGCTCCTCCTCCCAAGTAGGGCATTCTCCAAGCAAGTGAACTCTCCATGTGGCCATGAAGGTTGGCCACCAAACTGCCAAGGGAACTCCAATGCCTAAGGGAAGAATCCCAAGCCAGCACCCAACTGAGGCCAAGCAATCACTGAGCAAGCTATCTCCACTATGCAAATCCATCACCAACCATCTCATGTGCACCAATCCATATTGGAACGTCTAGGGTTGAACATACACCATGTGCCCCAAATATCATTAAGAACCCCAAACATGGTGTAAATACTTTCAGAGTAACCAAAAAACTAACACTCCCTCTTTCTTTACAATGAAAGTGTTTACACCAACACCTATCTACTCCCTCTACAACTCCACCAAACTTACTACTTATAAATCTATATTGGTTGCGGTCTCGAAATCAACCATTGTCATCACAGTATCTCGATCCTCCAAAGAATAATGACAACCTAAGAAAATGAAGAAAAGAAACCCGCCAAACTCCATCATCCTCCAAGTCAACATCACAAGCCAAAATCAAAGAACACCACATCATGAATTGTCTAGGACAGCCTACAAAGATAATCGTATCTCCATACAAGATCAAGACAAGTGTATCACAACTATGAAAGGCACAAAGATAGAAATCTACACAAGTCAACTCCTCAATCCCAAAATACCAAGCTTGTGGTAGAGGCAATAGCCTATGCAAAGCCATCAACGACCTATCAACATGAGAATCCCCTATCATGTACCTCAAATCTTTTGACCACTAAACATGTTGAACTAGGTCAACTCCCTCATCCTAAGAGAATCCTAAAGAAAGAGTAGCATCATGAGCAACTCCCTTTATTTGATAAAATCCATGGGCAACTCCCTCTATCTGAGAGAATCCATCAATCCTATCCCTATACTCGATAATACTCCCATTAGCAACAAATCCAGAGCCAATCTCAGCATCATCCTCCATCAAGGTATCACACCTCTCCTCCAATGAACAACTAGAAGACTCATGGATGGAAGAAACCGATGCAACATGAATCTCATAGGAGGTATATTGATCCGCACACTCCTACATGCTCCTATGCATCCTATAATGTTTGAGTAAGCCATCTCAGCCTCCTCTATGGTAGGGTAGAAGGTGAGGCCATGTCCACACCCAATCTCACCACATCTCCCGCTGAATCAAACCCATCTTGAGAATTTGAATATGTCTCTAGAACAACAACCTCCACATTATCCTCCATTATTGAAGGAGAATCCTATGAACTAGAAGATCTCACATCATCATCAAATATCACATTTTTTCTCAACACAGTCTCCCACTGTGCCGAAATATCGATCCTGTAAGCTATAGAAGTATCACTATATCCATGAATACAAGATGCTATCACAACATCCATAATAGGTTTTGGACCTATTATACCTCATATTGTATGAGGTTCCACATTGTGATTTTCATCACATTGATGGAGTTTGTTGTCGGTGCCTTGGAGCTTTTGATGGACTTGGGGATGATACACCTTCATGGAGTCTCTTCTCTTCTTGGCCTTTGATCGTTTGATGGGGATATCTTAGGAGAAGACTCACTCCTCTTTGGTGAATGATCATGGTTGATGGTCTCCTCATGTCTATGGATGCTAATTTCATGCCTTTGGATCCCCTCTTGACATGTGGACATTTGTTATTTCATGTGTTAACTTTTTCTTGGAGCATCTTAGTTACTTTATATGACAATGCTATGATGTTGGTTTGTCACTAGAAAGGGGTGTTTTGCATGGTCCCTTTTTTGTTGTGTGATAAGACATACTTGATGATTGGATGGAGTTAGCACTTTATTATGTCCCATTCTTTTATGATGTTGATGTGGTGGGATAATGCATGTTGCCTTGGCATGAATTTCCTAAGAGATATAACATTGTGTATTAGACATCACCTAGGAGCGAATGTGTTTAATGATGTTAGTACCCTTGTTAATGTACTTTTTCCTAAGTTTGAATTAGAGAGGGGGGTGGGGGGGGGGTTGCTATATGTTTCCTTGATGATCTAGCCTTTTCCTATGGTTGGATGATGTAATTGAGGTATTAGTCCATTGAAGTGGTGCACCCTACATTCAAGCCTAGCTAGAGCTTATTATATTATGTTGTTACCATGTTGGGGTCTGGCTAGGGAGGACATCTTTTATTTACATGGTACAACACTTTGATGGAGTGCACCCCTCATTAGTTCACATGTCCATGCACCTTATGGACCACATTACTATTTTCGAAGGAGGTTATGGAGCATTCTCCTACGGAGATTATTTTATTATCTTCTCACTCATCCTTCTTGGAGAGTGCACATATGGAGGAGGATATTTTATTATTTCTGTTAAATTTATAGCAGCTGCGAGAGCCATTCTCCTGAAGGATGGCCAAGACCCTAGACGAGATCTAGGGCCCCCAGTGCACTCCT
>ML786867.1:363730-380503 GCA_009831015.1 Picea engelmannii | reverse complement strand
GACAAAAGACTGCAAAGTTTATATTATGATATCTCTGCGGAGTACAAATGTCGAATGCGGCTAAATAAAATGAATCACTCGACTAGATCAAATGACAAAAGGATCTTAGCCGGAATACAATAAGCAAACTAAATGATAATACCTGATAATAGATGAGCACTGCAGGGTCAATGGATGAGCTAGAACTGTGGCAGCTCGCACGATAACTGTTGAAAGTCCGGAAAGTTCACCCCGGTGGCTAAACCTCTTGCAATGGCCTAGAAACTGTCCCAAATGGTGCGCTCTGCTCTAGCTCTTAGTTCTGGTGACTGATCGGCCCCTCTATTGGAGTGTCTGGACCCCGGATGGATCCCCCTGGGGGAATGCGCCCTCTCTCACTGAAAAATTGTGCCCTAGTGATTCCACCGTCGGAATCCGCTGAGGTGTGTCTCAAAATGACCACCTTGGCCTACTGGGAAATGGGTCGGAAGGGTTTCCTTGGATCTGATCTGATGACCGCTCGATAACCCTGAATGTGTCTGCCAAAAGTGTCACACTCCCAAGTCTGGAAAATGCGCCCCAGATGATTCATCCGTCGGAATCTAACGAGTAACCAGGCGAAAGATGCACCTTGCCTTCCTCTCAACTGGGTCGGAGGGGAATCTTTGAACTCTCCCTGGATGGGACAAGTCGACCCACTAAACCTCCTCAGAAGTTGCGCCCTCGCTCTGGATAAGTGTGCCCTTGCTGCTGGACCCTGTGTAACTGCTGCTGAAGAATGATGGAAGACCTGTGTGATCTTCCCGGTGACTAGGGTGTGTCTCTCAACACCGAAATCAACCAACTAGTGTCTTCCTCCTGGAATCCACTGAACTATCTCTCTTGAGATGCGCCTCTCTCCTCAATGACAAGTCAAAATCTACATAATGATGAATTAGGTCGTTGACCCTTTTCTTATAGCTTTCTAAACCCTAATTCACTGTTGATACCTTAATTCGTTGTTGACTTCTAATTTTAGCTTGTCTGTTCTATTTTTAGCTCATATTGGCTTAAAAGCGCTTTTAACCACTTTTAGCTCAATGTCACTTTCCGAACATAACACCTTTGACTGGAGTGACCTCTAGTAACCTTGTTTATCCCTTTTCTGGCTCTAGTTATAGTTTAACAGGGCGGTTTAGACCATTAAGCCTCCTCTCTAGAGCTCCTATTTGGAAAGGGACATTACATGCTACAGTACAAATTGTGAAAACAGTCTTTAAAAGGTTCTATTATTGATAGGTGCAATGAATACCTGATTGCATATGAATACCATTGATATAGATGCTTATTGTACTTGTTTGCAAGATAAACTAACATCTCCTCTAGAGATATTTTTTTGTTTGCTCTTGTTGTTCTTGTTCCGGGCAGGTACCCTTGTGAAATATGTTTGATGAACAATCTTTGCAAAAGTTGTTATAAAAGAAGTTTATAAGGATTATACATCTGCCAGATGGACAACAATCATAACAGATAGAAACAAACTTAAAGAGACTTAGAGGAGTCAGACTAAGAGAAAGTCAGTAATAAAAATGAAACCAGAACGGGCTTGTGACACTTTGCAGAAAGAAAAGAGAGTTGCAACAGACGGAAGCATGGACTCTCTCAGATGGAGGGAGTTGATCACAAAATTCCAAAAGAAGAGCATGCATATTGCTTATTCAGGCATGAAGTTTGGATTACGAGGGAGCTAATCCCCAATGATATGATCCATCGAAGAAGAATCCATGAAGACTATGAAGTATCTATCCATGTTCTTCATTGGAAGTAGCAGCCATTCAAAAAGAAGCTTTGAGTATCCTTGGATGTCCATCTATATTTATATGACGAAAGGAAGAAGTTGGAATCTTCAGAAAGGAAGGGCATGGTATCTATAGAAGACTTTATGAAACCCAAAGTTGAAGAACATGAAGATTCCAAGAAAGAAAGAAAGAAAGGTCAGAACAACCAATTGAACCAGTTTGAATCCACTAGAAGCAGTCAAGCAGAAGGAATGGACGGAAGTTGTGATGAAGAACAATGTATGTGAGAAATTGTGAAAAAGACTTGAGCATCGATAGATACAAGGAAAGACTCAGGGCTAGAGGGTTCTCCCAGAAGGAGGGAGAAGACTATGATGATAGCTTGTTCCAGTAACCAGACATACCTCTACCTGAGCCATTATATCTCCTATAGTATCCATGGGTTCGAGTTCACATCGGATGAATGTAAACATTGTTCTTCTCAATAGAGTAATTGAAGAAGACGTGTATGTAGAGAAACCTCAAGGTTTTGAGGTATACCAGAAAAAGACCCTTGTATGCAGATGAAAGAAGACTGTGTATGGATTCAAGCAAACTGGGTGTAGAGCCTCTCGTGTATAGCAGAAGTGTGGTGAAAACTTCCTATGACAGAGGAAGTATATTGAAATGGTTCTTCAGAAGTTCGAGATGATGGATTGTGAATCCATGGCAAACTCCCATAATGATAGATCTGAAGAAGTTGAGAGACTCTAATCCAATAGACCTGTCTCTATATCAACAATTGATTGGCTCGTTAATGTATTTGGAGAATACTCAGCTGGATATTTTCCTTGTGGGACTTTTGAGTTATGATATACAGCTGCATGGATTGGGCAGGGAGTGCAGATGACAGAAGAAGTGCTACTTGGATATGTTTCAATTTGAGTTTTTCCCCAATGTCATGGGCTAGCAGAAAACAAAAGTTTGTTGCACTCAGCACTGCAAAAGCAGAGTATATTGCAGCTTGTGATGCTTGTACGAAAGCAGTGTGGCTCTGTAAGTTGGTTTCTAGACTATCTGATTAGGTGTTGAATTCTACAGTGATATATTGTGATGATCAAAGCTATGTGAAGATTTTAGAGAATCCGGTGTTCCATGACAGGTCGAAGCACATTGAGATCAAGCATTATATTGTCTGTGATCAAGCCCAGAGGGGAGAAGTGGTTCTCCAGTATATCTCCATAGATGAACAAATAGCAGATATTTTGGTAAAGCCTTTGTCCAAGATGAAAAGTTTGCGTACTTAAGGAACAAGCTGGGGCTCGTGGAGACGACTTCCTTATTGAAAAAGGAAGTGATTACTCCCAAGGTTGGGAGGGAGCATTGATATGTTATTGATTTATGGACAATCATTTTCCAATTTGGAAAATGGTCCAGGTTGGGCAGTTCCTTTCCATTCTGGAAAGTGGTTCGAGATTTCTAACGGACAGTCATTTTCCAATTCGGAAAATGGTCCATATCGGACAGTCACTTTCGTAATGAAAATGGTCTGATAGATTGTTGATGTACCATAGATGGTGATTCCCCTTGTGGCCAGTGTGGGGGGAATGGTCTAGGACAGTCGTTCTTCTTGGCACTCACTCTGAGTAGTGGTCAAGTAGAATGGTTTGCCTCGTCGGGCAGTCATTCTTTCGAAGTTCACAGTTGTGAGCAGTTTCGAAGAATGGTCCGTTTTGGAGGTTTGTGCAAGACAGTCATTTCCATAAGAAATGGTCCTGACAGTCATTCCCTAGGGCAGACTCATTCTCTCCAGGTTGTACTGTGATTAGTGTCGGAGGAATGGCCCAGTTAGGTGAATGGTCCACATTCAGCAATCAGGGACAAACATTCCCTAGGGCAGACTCATTCTCTCCAGGTTGCACTATGATTAGTGCCAGAGGAATGGCCCAGTTAGGAGAATGGTCCAGGCTCAGAAATCAAGGACGGTTATTCTTCTATGCTTGGGAAGAATAGTCCAAATAGCTCATGGCTGATGTTTTACTTTTTGAGGGCAGATGCTCTTCCAGATCTCACAGATGTGAGTGGAAGAATGGTCCAGATGACTCAGTTTGTATCATGATATTGTTTATGCAGGTTGATATCAGATGATATGATTGTTGTGGAGACTGTATGTCTCTGGACAGTAGTTGTATGCTACTGTGGTGGATGTGATCCACTGGTAGTGACTATGTGTCACTGGTTAGTAGTTGTGTGCTACTAGGAGTGGTTGTTTACAACTAGGTAGTAGTTGTGTACTACTATGGATAGACACAGTTGTGTTTTATTGGATGGCATTGTAGCATTTGCATGATATTATCTGATTGCCAGCTAGATGGATAGTCATTGTGCTGGTGGATAGACATTCTCCCTGTGGAGAATGGTCCAAGCTAACAGATTGTTAACGTATCATGGACTAGTATTTTCCTAAGGCACAGGTTGTGGCCTGATTAGAAAAACGATTCAGGACCGATATTCTCCTGAGGCACAGTTATTGGCCCAATCAGGTTGAATAGTCCACCCCCTAAGGACATGACGTCCTGATTAGGATGGTTGATACGGGACCGATATTTTCTAAGGCATATGAGTAGAGATGGATCTCTATGGTACATATGACCCAATTAGAAAATAATCTGAGACTGACATTCATGTAGGAATGGTCTCTGTAGCCCATGGCGTAGCTTTCATCATTTGTTGGGACAATCATTCCTCTAGGACGTATATCCGGATTAGAAGAATGGTCCTTGCATCATTCTGATTGAGTGAATGACTTATTCAGCATCATGCCCGATTACTCAAATGGAGTATGGCTTCGAGAGATGATGCAGTTAATGCTATCAGATGATACTGATATTGGTGATGTTGCTCGTGAGTTGATCTACGTGGTCATGAGATAGCATGTGTGGCTATGATGATGCTATCGGTTGAATGGTATGTTTGTGCTCAAGACCATTACTTTTAATACCTCCCTAGCTAGGAGGGAGTGTTGATATTATGGTAGTTGCGGGAGGTAGTAACCTCTACGTGTAACCTTTGACGAGACTAGAATATTCTGGGAAGCAAGAGAAACCCTAAACAAATGTGTGAGAACCCTAGAAGACATGTCGGCTCAGCAGAATATATAATATTAAGGTATTATACTCCAAGAAGACAAGTCAACTCCACGGGAAAAAGATAAACAAAAAATATAATTACCATAAAGTCAAGTCGGCCCAGCCAGAAAATTCATTGGACAAATTAGTATAAATAGAAGACGTCTTGGCTCATTTGTTCACTCTCTCTCACCCAGAAAACCAGAAACAATGCGCAAGTTTGGAGGAGTGCAGTTGCAGCTACTGCAACTGGGATTTTTGGTCTTTGGTTATGGTTTGGACTTTCTGCCTTGGTTATGGTTTGGATTCTTTGTTTGGTACGCTAGCTTTGGAGAGAAGTACACTACTTTGGTTGGCTATTGGTTCTAGGGTTTGCTTCCGAAATTATTTTGTCTATCAAGGTTAAAGGGGCTCGGGGGTGGTTGTGTGCCTATGGTTGGGTGACAATATTGCTATATTGTATATGGAAAAACAAGCACATCTCTTTTATTCTAAAAGAGATCACCATTATATATACTTTCATTCCAAACTGGTTTTCCCCAAGGGGGTTTTATCCAAGGCTATGTTGACCAAAAATATCTGTGTCCATTTTCATGCATGCTTAGTTGTGTAGATCAACATTTTAGTGTTGTAAAGATCTAGAGGAGTGTTACTTGTTTTCAGTTATATTGCATGTGCTAACATTGGGTTACGAAAACACTTGCAAGGGAACCTCAAAGAACACTTAACCATAAAACTTATGAGCATAAAGTTACTTGATTGTTTGCATCCATAAACAGTAGCAAAGGACAATTTGGGAGCAAAACTTAGAGCCCAATTTCAGGTCAAGGACGGACCTGTTTGGGAAACCTCATGGGACCTTAGTTTTCTTCATGGTATCAGAGCCCTTGGTGGCAGGGACTTGTTGATTTCTAGAGCATACAGTTGGCAGTTTCTTGACAGTTTGTTGCCAGATTTTTGGGACAACTTGTTGACAGTTTGTTGGACAGCTTGTTGGCAGATTTGTTGGACAGTTTGTGGGACTGTTTTGGACATTTGTGGACAGCCTCTTATCACACCTGTGTGGACAGGAGTGAGGTTGAGTTGGACAACCTCTTTTCACACCTGTGTTGTCAGGAGTGAGGTTGTAGTTGGACAGCCTCTTTTCACACCTATGTTGACAGGAGTGAGGTTGTACTCTTGTGCAGTTTTAGCATCAGTGTGAGTTTCAGTGGACAGCCATGTCAGTGTCCCAGATGCAGGCAGAGAATAGGCTAGACGGAGCTAGCAACTGGTCCCCTTGGAAGACCAAGATCATCTTTGTCATGGAGGATCTTGAACTATGGGATATAGTTCAGGCTCTCGTTGTTCTTCCTCCTGTCATTGCTCCCTTGTTGGTGGCAAAGTTCAGGAAGAGGAACGACAGGGCAAAGAAGACTATTTGTGATGCGGTGAGGGGCCACATCATAGCCCATTTGACTAGGAAAGACTATGTGTTTGAGATATGGGCCTCATTGTGCAAGCTTTACCAAAGTTCAAATCAGAACCGGAAGTGGTTCTGCAGGACAAGCTCAGGAGCATTCAGATGCTCGATTCCGAGTCGATTACATCATACCTTGGCAGATTTACACAGATTCGAGACGAGTTGTCCGTAGTCGAGGAGATTGTGGATCCTGACTTCTTGGTGAGGGCAGCTTTGAACAGCTTCTCCAAACCTTGGGGATCATTTGTACGAGGCATTGTAGCCTGGAAGGTCATGCCTACCTGAGAGAGACTTTGGGACGACTTCGTACAAGAGGAGATGAGATGCAGCTCAGGATCTTCGGGACAACAGTGTACTTCAAAGGGTGATGAGAATCTTGCTCTGTGGACTAAGGGCAAGAAGAAGACCGGCAGGGGTGCTAGACAGGGTCCCAAGGGAGGGGCCAAACCACAGCAGAGTGGCGGTGGGAAAGGGAGAGACATGAGCATAGTGAAATGCTTTGCCTATGGAGAGATGGGTCACTATGCAGGACAGTGTCCCAAGAAGAAGAAGAAGCGGGATGGTATTGCAACGCAAAGGAGGAGGAGTTCGCTGCTAAGTTTGTGAGGGAGTGTGCGTTCGTCAATTGTTGTTTGTCAGTTAATTCTCCATCCAGCGGTAGGTGGGGAGACAAAGTTGAGGAGGACCCATTGACTCAGAGTATTGATTCAGAGGGAGATCAGACTCAGTTTTCGAGGACACCATCTTCAGGGGTGACTAGTCCACCCGAGACAGCTTCAGTTTCAGCGTTGTCGAGCAGATAGAGGGTTGGTGCAGGGGCTTCAGAGCATTAGAGATTGATGAGGAGGAGCATGGCACCACAGAGGCTTGAGCCTCACTTGGCTATGGAGACGAGCAGATCAGGTTCAGGTTCCACTTCAGGTGGAAGTCACTTGGTGAGAGGCCAAGTTGAAGATCTTGGTGAGATGCCAAGATCCAGATACTCTTGGTGAGATGTTATGAGATGAGACTCTTGGTGAGATGCCAAGAGATGTTACTCTTGGTGAGATGCCAAGAGAGTGACCGTTGGTGAGATGCTAGGAGGTAGAAATCATTGGTGAGAGACCAAGGTTGAGATCTTTGGTGTGATGCCAAGATCTAGGTGATCTTGGATAGGTGGAGATGCACTTCCATCTATAGATCACGCAGGTTGAGCAGATCTGTGTCAAAGACCACTTGTGATGATCAGGGTCCAACCATACTCACCGAGTATTTGCCAACAGGCAACCATGTCCACTGCAGGGATGAGATTTGGGGGTGAATGGCACTTTCCTCATTAAGAGGGAGTGTTGAGATTTGGGTACCTTGGAAAGTGGTCCCCTTGTGGTTTTGGGCCTCTAACCACAAGAGGGAGATGTTTGTACCATTGTGCCATGTACTTTATGTCTAATTTCACTCTGACTTAGGAGATTTAAGTCAAAAGTGAAATTTGGTCATTTTAGCCTAAAGTGACTAATTATTCACTAAGTGGGTGAATGAGGGGACATAAAGTGAACTTAGGGAACTTAACCCAAAGTGGGTTTTGGGTTGAGATTTTTTTGGAGAGATCTCAACCATTGATTAGGGATGGCTTTGGATGATCCTAGCCAACCACTTTTTAGGTTTCCTTATGGAGGTTCAAGAGGGGCGCAAGGGGCAAAGGGAGGCTCATTCACTTGTTTGTTCACCAAGAGAGTTGGGAGAGGAGAAAGAGGATGGGAATGGAAGCATTGAGAGAGGGAATCGTGGGTGTCTCCTTCCATGGAGGGGTCATGGAGGCTTAGACCTTCATTATTTCTTGCTGTTGGTTATTGCTTGGAGGAGGGCACACACTTATCTGGCAGTAGGACTTGTGCTACTTCAGATCTGTCTGGTTCATGGTGGAGGAGGCACACAACAGGTTGTTTGTGTGCAAGGGATTCTTCATTGGGCCAAGGAGGAGGTAGGACGCATCACTTCAGTGGATAGAGCAACAAGGAGGAAGGGCGCACTTTCCTAGGGGCATTCTTCTTGGAACCTGTGCTACAAGCTTGAGAGGAGCTTGCTATCATACCAGGTTCTATTGTATTGTATTCCTTGTTGTATTCACTACTTGAGATCACCATTATATATATACTTTCATTCCAAACTGGTTTTCCCCAGGGGGAGTTTATCCAGGGTCATGTTGACCAAAAATACATGTGTCCATTTTCATGCATGCTTAGTTGTGTAGATCAGCATTTTAGTGTTGTAAAGATCTAGAGGAGTGTTACTTGTTTTGAGTTATATTGCATGTGCTAACATTGGGTTACGAAAACACTTGCAAGGGCACCTCAAAGAACATTTAACCATAAAACTTATGAGCGGAAAGTTACTTGGTTGTTTGCTGCCATAAACAGCAGCAAAGGACAGTTTGGGAGCAAAACTTAGAGCCCAATTTCAGGTCAAGGACAGACCTGTTTGGGCAGCCTCATAGGACCTCAGTTTTCTTCAGGCACTACAGGGAAGCTACCCATTGTCACCTCTGTAACCTTGCCCCACACTTCAGACTAAGGAAACTAAGCTACCCTAGCCTAGGGGGAATCCCTATGAGCAATCTAAGCCAATAATTATGGATTAAGGGGAGTGTTGGTTAGCTCAGATTAAATGTAAAACTCAGTAATCAATTATCAATATGTGTTAATGTTGAGGAAAAGATTAAGAGTGCAAATTATTTAATTGATTACCTTTGAACTCATCCCAACCAAATTGATCCTTTTTTTTGAAGAGGCAAAAATAAGGGTAGTGAGACATTAAGTTAATTCCCAGAAGGAAAAGTGGATTTTACACTAGCTTCAAATGTTGTTACCATTGCAGTGATGAAAGAAATGTTTGCCAAAATTGATCAGTCCAAGTCATAAGAAAATACAAAATATATCACAAACCATCCAATCCATAGTACAAACTTGTACTTTCACTGAACGCTACAGCACTATTATCCAACCATGTATTTGAACAGAATTGATTCAAAATGATGGAAATTGTGCAATGAATCATTGATCCTAAATGTAAGGTGCTGAAATTTCAACCATTATATTAATCCCTTGGATGCAGAGTTAGTTGAATGACATAATCTATATGACAAAGAGTTCTGACCATTCAGAAATGTTTATATATGAGCGAATAAAATTTACATTTGGAGATCTATAATCATTCTCGAAATGACATTGAGAGATCATCACTTGGATACTCTGTTCTTAAAATAAAACACCACCAGTGAACAAATCAAAAAATCAGTCTGTCAAGGGCTTAGCTCATTCTGCAATACATTTAGACCACCAAAATTCACCAGATTTCAAAGACAGCCCATAAAGGAATTCACAAACTGCTTAGAATAGCAATGCCAATTCTACTGTAATGTGAAATTTATCCAATAGTGAAGATTTTTAAATCATTAGCACCATTTTTGATGAGTCGTTCAGAAGGAAAACAAGTCAATCTGTATGTAAGAGATACTAAACCTCAAATCCAGCAAACGATTTGAAATGTGTCAAACTGTAAGTTATCATACCAGGTCTAATACATGCTTGATTATGTAGAAACGCTTAGGATTTTGTCTATGAAAGATCCGAGTGAGACCATCTGGAACCATCAAATTTATCATTCTTTAAGGAATAACCATGGACTGTAAAACCCTGATGTATAATACCAGTTAAGTGATCAAACTCAGGCAATTTCCAGCTTTATGTTCATTACCATTCAAATGAAACAAACCAGAAATTCTCATGACCACCAGTTTTAGTTATATAGATCTGTAAACTGAAACCCTTACGAGCTAAATTTTCAGACCCAAGTTTCAACTTAAACCCTCAAAAATGTCAAAACATCTTATGATCTAGTGCATCGATTTGGTTAAGTGAAATATGCTTTAGTCAGATCCATGCATAATTTGAAACAAGCACTTCAAACCTCACTGAAACAAAAGATGCAAGTCGACTTGAGATGAGGCTATTTCTATTGGATGACCTGCAGAAAACCCAAGTTAGATGCTGAATATGGAAGTATTAGCTCAATCAAACTTGGATAAGCAACCTAAATCAAAAAATTAAAACCCTATTAAACCCTAGGTTGCTTATAAAACAAAAATAAAAGGGGAAAAATCTTAATTGAAATGGAAAGAAAGGAAAAGAAATACCCTAATACTACCGTTGGGCATGGAGTCTAAACCAATTCCTTGAGTAGTTGCCCTCTTTACCTTTAATGTTGAAGTCCCCAAACATCTAAAGAATGTTTGGTGAGCATCAATCTAAGAGATTTGAACCTTGCAAGAGTCACAGGGAGGTTAACCCAAAAGGAAATCAACCCAAGTATGGCAAACTTTAAAATTTAAAACACGAAATCAAAGTAAAAAGGTAAAACCCCTAGATATTCACCCCTAATACTAAGTGTTGCCTCCCCAGTTACACCAGGAAGGACTGATGGATGAACCACAAAGATTGAACAAGGCACTTTTTCAAAATTTAAAGTTCAGAAGTCCTGTAGGGCATTATTGCTTCTTCTCTTCTTCTTCTCTTCTTCTTCTTTATGCATGATCCATAACCCCATGGGGGAATTGTAACCAAATGAGTTAGCATGAGGTATTTTGTATGTAGAAGACTCGGCTCCCCAAGACTTGGTCATTAGTGCATAACTCTAGAGTGTTTTTTTTTCACTTGGTTAATTATTCCTCGCTTTTCAGCAATTTATAATTTTCTAAGTTTTTACACTCATTCCTCCAAAGCTGGAGTATGTCCTAATGGTTAGGCCTTCGTGTGCTCTGTCTAAGTCTAGTGTCAATTGTATATTACCATGCTAACCATTTACCCAGAGTCTTATGGACATGCATTAGGTCCCTCTAGGATTTTTTAATTGTTTTAATAAAATGCAAAATTCTTGTAAAACGGGATTTTACCTTGTAAATTGATGTAAATATTAAAAAAGTGGTACTAGGAGGTGTTATATGCCTTGGGGGGTATTGGTTTCTAACCCAGGATACCCCTTTACCTTCGTCTACCCTTTATCTAGCAAAATAATTGATTTTTACTCACAAAAATCAATTATTTCCTCAAAAAGGTGAATAAATTAGCTCCCTATTTTTAAGGAAACATGTCGGAAACGTGTTTTTGGCTTATCTCCAGTCTAACTCTCCCTCTCCGCAAGTTAGTGGCACTTGAGGTGAGTTGTGAGTGAGTTAAGTTAAGAGTTAAGTCAAGTGGGCGAAGATCTCAAAGAGAAGGTGTGCCCTCCCTCTTGAGAGGTGGCGCACTCTCCTTGACGGCACCAATCCCAAGGAGAGATGCGCCTACCTTTTAAGAGGTGGCACCCTCTCACTCTTCCTCTCTTTCAGTGGAGGCATTTACTTGAGTTAGCTTGAGATGTGGCAACCATTCTATCACACACTTGGCTCATCCTCTCTTGGGAAGTGCACCCCCCTCCTTCGGAAATGCGCCCTCTCTTCCTATTTAAGCAAGCCTCCTTCCCACTCATTGGTTAATGAGAGTTTGGGCTTGGCTTGGCATTTGTATTTGTATTGTTATACTTCTATTGGAATAAAGAAGACTTTGGAGGTCAAGAAGGTGGCTTGCATGAATTGTGTGGATGTTTGATGTTTAGCATTTCATATATGAGGTAACCGTAGCTTAATTTATTGCATTTTATTTGTTAATTTGGCCTTTGAAGGGGTATTATCACCCAATAGGATAGGATTTACTAAGTTAGTTTGCTTCTTAGATCCTATTGATTTGTTTCGCTAGCGACATAAGATTTGCATGTGTATTTCGACTAATTATCATGCTATCTAAGTTTCTTGTGTAGGGAGCACCAATATTTAACAGTTTCTTCAAGTTTCTTAAGTCTTTACAGGTCCTCATCTTCGGAGAAGTGGTTGGACTAGCCTGGCACAACTTTCCACATACTCCAAAGCTTTCGAGAATAAAGTCCCTCGGCATTCCACCAGAAGACTCCATAGCCCAAGGATTCCACCTATCAAGCTTCTCTCTCTCTTTCACAAATTTAAATACTTTCTGGTTACTTTCATTTGCATGCATAAGTTAGATCTACATTTCAATTATAAATCCAAAGTAGATTCAATTATGCATGCATGCATGCATAGATCTTTATTGCACTTGATATTAGATCTAGCATAAAAATTTGTGTTTTAGTAATTCATTCAAGGTTAAATTTACATGCTAAGAGATAGATCTTCTTAAGAGCTTTAAGTCTTATATTTGGCAGTCTTAGTGCCTATTTGTTTGTTGTCCAAACAGCAAACACAACGCTATTAAGGAAGTCGGTTTCTTACTAGTTTTCTTAGAATTTTTTATTAACTTTTTGTCTAATTTTCACTTGGAATTTTTTGCATGAGAACTAACAACTTTTGCAAGCACTTATAAAGTATTTTTGGGCGAATTTCCTCCACATTAGCTTGCTGTTTTTGCAGATTTAACGAACAGCTAAGTGGATACTCTGCCCATTTTTCGCAGATCAGGAGCATCCGGTGTTAGAAAGTGTAGCTAAGGCAGGGACTTTCACACTAAGGGTGTCTAGTAGTGTGGAAGGGGCCCCCATGATGTCTAGACAACTTAGTGATGGTGGGGATCACTTAAGCCAACATGAAATTAAATCACAACCGTTGGATGTGACTTACGTTGTCTCAATGCTTGATTAAGTCCCCACTGTCAGATCTAGATCTTGAGGTGAAGATATAAGGGCGAAGATTGAATGAGAGAATGGCTAGGGTTCTTAAAAGACCAAGAGAGCCTCATTTCTTATTATCACAAGTGATTCTCACCATCTGAGCTAGAGACAGGGAGATCTAAGTGTGATCTAGCAGCAAGCTAAGTTGTGCTTGCTAGAGAGGGTCAAGTTAGAGCCCTAGAAGTCAAATCTAAGGACAGTGATGGTACACAAAGAGTGAGTGAGCACTCACGTGTGTCGAGGCAGGGCCGAGGAATGAAGGCAAGGGACAGCTAGGGAGATAACAGCCAGGTGGGCTAGGCTATCAGCTGCAGTTGTATTTCCTCATAAAAGCCATTATCCCAGGACGGGAGCCCTGATTTTATACCAATAAAATCATCACAGAACTAGTTTTCCCGAGAGGGTTTTTCCAAGGGTTATTTACCCAAAAATATCGTGTGCAATGTGTATGGTTTATGTTTTGTTTTATGCTTTCGCTGAACTTTCGTTGATAACCTAGTTGTGCAGTTAAATGTGATTTTATTTGAGTTAGTTGTCTAATGCTAGGTTAGGTAAATTCAATATGGTATCATAGCTTCAATTCAGAGGGGCCAGGCATGAAGACAATAAGATCGGCTGCGTTTAGAAGTCGTTGGGCTAAATCGAGCCGAGTGAAGTCATAGTTGTTGAGGTCGAGCGTCGGCCGACAGACGCGAGTGCAGCCGTTGGAGATCTGGTTCGTGGGAAGAGAAATAGCAAATGTTGTGGCAGTCGTCGGAGTGACCGTGTAGTCAGCCACCAGCATGGGAACTGTGACGGCAAAGGAGACAGGCCAGAAAGTGAAGCCACTAGGCAGAGGGAAGCAGACGGAGGCAGATCTCAGGTTGCGTGGAAGCTAGAGACTGCATGAAAATAGTAGTTGCGCGGAGGTGACGCGCTGAGTATTGGGTCGTCAAAGTGAAACTTGAGGGTTGGGCGTTGGCCGACAGCCACAGCCACTGAAACCAGCAACGAGTCATCGACTGCCTGAGAAATCTGCGCAAGGAGAAGGCAGAAGGCAGGAGATCTAGGAGGATCTGCCTTGTTAGATGTAGCTGTCGAGGAGTCCAAAGCATAGTCGTCGGTAAAGATTTAGCCATGGGCTGGTGGACAGTCAACGAGTAGAGTGAGTGGCGGCAGAGGAGAAGTTGAGTGGATCTGAAGAAAGTCCGCGCGGGGGCTAAGGTTGTTGGGAGTTAGAGTAAATTTGCAGGTGACGAGAAGAAGCAGCAGGGGGTCGCAAGCAAAATTAAGCTTGGCCGTGAGCTCCCGGAATATGGTATAGCAGACAAAAGAGGATGTTAGAGCACATAAGTCGAGGATATAGCCAACAATGGTGGTGTGAGATTGGTGGATATGGAGAGTTAGCAGCCGCCAAAACAGAGTTGTCGGCAGCGGCAGTGTAAAGCACGGGTCTGCAGTAGGTCGAGTAAAGGAGCCGACGGCGGTCGATCTGCAACAGTCGCTAAGCGTGAGGAAGAGACGCAAACTGGAATAGCGGACAGTCCAAGATGCCAGCAGAGTACGTGGAAGCCTCGCAGGACGTGGTCGTAGGTGAGTGACGTAGGCGGCCGGAAGAACAGTCGCTGATAGGCGTGGAGAAAATCAACAGAGGTGATGTTGCCTATAGGCTGCGAGCGCAGGTGATGGACCACGCGGAGCAGCCGCGTGAAGAGGAACGTGGTCCAGGAAAAGGCTGACAACAAAGTTGTGGTTGTTGGATGCGCTGGGAGTTGGCAGTGAAATATCCCTGATCCCGCTAATCAGGATATTTACTATGGATCTAGGGTTCTGTCTCGCAGATCTAATACACTGAGGGTTTATGAATGCGTTTTATCTGCAAATCTGATACTCTGGAGGTTTCTAGATGCATTGCAGTTGTGTGCTTGAGATGTTTATGGTTATTGCATGTGCATGTTGTATATTATGGTTTAAACAGTATATAGATGATGCATGTGGAAATAAAGAACATCAACCGCCCAATAATATGTATTATGAGACTCAAGCATGGAAATACAATGATATACTGGAAATATAGAATATAGTCGTCAGTTAGATCGCATGGATCGTCACTAGAATACAAGCAAATAACATGAAAATACTTGTGATCAGAAGATGAAGGCAGATCTGATGCATGCATGGGTAGATCGGCAAAAATAGGCGATCCCAGAGAAATGCGGTAACCGCTACAAGCTGGAAAACTCGTCCGTAAGGTTATACCCGTCGGAATGAGCTGGAATCTGTCCCAATAGAAGTGCCCTGGCCTCTGGAATGATACTGATGAGTGTTGGAAGACAGATCTGATCTCTGACACACTGGATCTCGACCCCTGGGGGTTTGCGCGCTTCTTGGGACCCTGGATGCGCCCCAAATGATTCCACCAATGGAATCAGCTGCTATAGGACTCGAAACGATCGCCTCACCAAATGCGGAACTAGGTCGGAAGGGTTTCCCTGGATCTGCTCTAATGCTTCGCCTGCAACCCCAAATGTCCGTCTAAAAGAGTTGCGCCCTAAATGGCTGGATGATGCGCTCTGAAGGATTCCACCGTCAGAATCTGATGGAAAGTAGCTCAATCTAAGCGCCCTGGCTGGATCTCAACTGGGTCAGAAGGAAACTGCAATCTGAGCTCTGCCCTCGTGCAACTCCACAAACCCTCAATCTGACTTGCGCCCTCACTGGCTAAGCTGCGCACATTGTAACTGGATGCTCCTGAATATCACGGTGAAATACCTGGATGGTATCTCCAATGGGCTAGGGTGTGTCTCTCAACACCGAAACCAATCAATGGTGGTGGTTTCCTCCAGAAATCCACAAAACAATAGAAGTCAAATCTCTTCCTCCTCTGGGAACTCTCAACATCAAATCATAACAATGCATAATGAGGAATTAGGTCAAATTCCTCCCTTTATACCCTTCCCGATCTAATTCACCATTGACCTCCCTTAAGCTAGGCGTTTTTCCTCCTAAGGTGAATAATTAATTAATTAAGTCCCCCTTTAGCACCTTTTCATTCTAATTCTTCGTTGACTTAGGCTTAAATGACTTTTCCTAAGCTTTTTGGCTTAATTCATCGTTTAGCCACCAAATTATCCTTATTTCTCCATCTTGTTCCTTGTTTGTGCCTGATTATAGTCTACGGGAACACACAGACTACTAAGTCACTCCATGTTGGCCTACTCTTGGGAACGGGACATCACAGTCCTCCCTTCCCGCGATTGCTTGTCCTCAAGCAACATCAATCCTGGGTGCTGCAAAATATGCTCTCCCTCCCATGTGGCATCCTCCACTGGAAGACCCCTCCATCTAACCAAGCACTACCTGATGACCCTGCTCCTCAACCTACGCTCTCTCTGCTCTAATACCTCCTCTGGCACTAGCTCCAACTGGCCCTCCTCATCCAAGGGTGGCAACTCCTGTGAAATACTAATCTGTGGTCCCACGGCCTTTTTAAGGCAAGAGACATAAAAAACGTTATGAATCTTGCTACCCTCCGATAGCTCTAGCTCGTATGCCACCTCGCCTATCCTCCTGATGATTCTGTATGGCCCATAAAACTTCGACTTCAACTTCTTTGCTCCGCTCCTCTTCAAGGAGGACTGTCTGTATGGTTGTAATCGTAGAAAAACCAAATCCCCTACCTCAAAACTGCACTCAACTCTGTGTCGATCTGCATATATCTTTTGTTGGTTCTGAGTCGTCTGCAAGTTCTCCCTCA
>ML786867.1:335412-360521 GCA_009831015.1 Picea engelmannii | reverse complement strand
GTACTCCTGAAAGGGTGGCTATGGTTCCCCCTTTCACCTCTCTACGAGGTTTTGCCTCCTCCTTGGGCTGCGCCCTTGCCGGTATCCAAGGTTTCTTCGGCTGTTGCTCTGGCTCATGAATGGTCTCAGTCTCAGAATCACTGTCTGTCGGTGCCTTAAAATCCTCATCCTCCTCCTCACTGCCTGATTCCACTTCAATGTAGTGGCTCTGTCCCTTTCCCATGCATCTATGCCCTAGGACCCAAGGATCTCTGCAAGAGAAGCAAAGCTTCTTCCTCATCAACTTTCATCTCATATCATCATCCAACTTGGGCTTGCCCTTCCATTCCCTTTGAGGATTCTTCTGATCCTTGTCTCTATGTGGTACAAAGGGTTTGGTAAAGGGTTTAGTTTTTGGCACGGAGTTCGCCAAATCTCTCGTGCGTCGGATGGCATCCTACAAGGTGTGAGGCTGGTATGCCTTCACCCATCCGCTCAAGGGTTCTGTGAGCCCTTTTGTGAATAACATGATCAGTCGGGGCTCGGATATATCTGTCACGGCCACTGCTACCCTCTGAAACTCTGAGATGAATGTCTCTGTTGTGCCAGTTTGTCTCAACTGGGCTAGATCTCTGAGGATCTCTGGATCCCTCCTGTCAAATCTATCCATGAGTCTCTCTGTAAACTCTCTGTAGGAGGTGATGCAACTGTGGCCCAGTGTCACCAATCCATGATACCACCACTCGTGTGCCTCACTCTCCAAGTGTAAGGTAGCGAAACTGATGGCTTCTGATTCGGTCATCTGGTTGAGCTTGTAATAGGTGTCTAGCTTCTGTACCCAAGCTCTGGCGGTGCATTTGGACGATCCGTCAAAAGAAGGTATGGTGAGTTTACCAACTTTTCGAATGAAATCAATGTTATGCCCCTGCTGCTGCTGCCCTCCCCTTGGGGCGGTTCCTGAATCTCAGTCCACAATACTCGACTAAGGTCATATCCTGATGGAAGTCACGGCCCAATGCTGCATACTCCCTCCGATACTCTGCAATGTCCTCTGCATGAGTGGGTGGTCTCTGTGCTATCGGCATTTGTGCTGCTACCGAGGGTGCCCTTTGGAAACTAGGGAACAACAGTCGGGGAATCCTACTCGCAGAGGTGTATGTGCGAGCGGGTGACTGGGGTCTACTGCCTGCCCTTGAGTTCCCCTATGCTGCATGTGGTGCTTGGGTGCCCAGAATATCCACCATAGCCAATCTATCAGCCACCTGAGCCAAGGACTGTGACATGGTCCACTGACTAGCTAACATATCACTGATAACCTGCATGAAGGTTGCCTCTGGTTCCATGGGGGCCTTACCACTACCCTCTGGTCTCTCATATCTGTCTCCTAGCATCCTCTCTACTTAGCGCGCGGCCTCGCGCTCTGCCCTTCTCTCGGCTTCCCTGTGTGCCTCTTCCTCTTCCTCTGAACTGGGAGGGAAAGGAGGAAAGTTAGGCCTTCTTTCCTTGCGCCTATTGTAAGTGACATATTCGTCACCTGTAAGTGACATATTTGTCACCTACGTGCTCACGGCCATTTGGGTCTTCTGTTGTACTCATCGTCTTTAGTCATAGGCTGGCAGGACTAAAACTCTGATACCACTGAAATATCCCTGATCCCGCTGATCAGGATATTTACTATGGATCTAGGGTTCTGTCTCACAGATCTAATACACTAGGGATTTCTGAATGTGTTTTATCTGCAAATCTGATACTCTGGGGGTTTATGGATGCGTTTCAGTTGTGTGCTTGAGATGTTTATGGTTATTGCATGTGCATGTTGTATATTATGGTTTAAACAGTATATAGATGATGCATGCGAAAATAAAGAACATCAACCGCCCAATAATATGTATTATGAGACTCAAGCATGGAAATACAATGATATACTAGAAATATAGAATATAGTCGTAAGTTAGATCGCATGGATCGTCACTGGAATACAAGCAAATAACATGAAAATACTCGTGATCAGAAGATGAAGGCAGATCTGATGCATGCACGGATAGATCAGCAAAAAGAGGCGATCCCGGAGAAATTCGGTAACCGCTACTAGCTGGAAAACTCGTCTAGAAGGTTATACCCGTCGAAATGAGTTGGAATTTGTCCCAATAGAAGCGCCATGGCCTCTGGAATGATACTGATGAGTGTTAGAAGACAGATTTGATCTTTGACGCACTAGATCTCGACCCCTGGTGGTTTGCGCGCCTCCTGGGACCCTGGATGCGCCCCAAATGATTCCACCAACGGAATCAGCTGCTATAGGACTTGAAACGATCGCCTCACCAAATGCGGAACTCGGTCGGAAGGGTTTCCCCGGATCTGCTCTGATGCTCCGCCTGCAACCCCAAATGTCCGTCGGAAAGAGCTGCGCCCTAAATGGTTGGATGATACACTCTGAAGGATTCCATCGTCAGAATCTGATGTAAAGTAGCTCAATCTAAGCACCCTGGCTGGATCTCAACTGGGTCAAAAGCAAACTGCAATCTAAGCTCTGCCCTCGTGCAGCTCCACAAACCCTCAATCTGACTTGCACCCTCACTGGCTGAGCTGCGCACACTGTAACTGGATGCTCCTGAATATCACGGTGAAATATCTGGATGGTATCTCCAATGGGCTAGGGTGTGTCTCTCAACACCGAAACCGATCAATGGTGGTGGTTTCCTCCAGAAATCCACAAAACAATAGAAGTCTAATCTCTTCCTCCTCTGAGAACTCTCAACATCAAATCATAACAATGCATAATGAGGAATTACGTCAAATTCCTCCCTTTATACCCTTCCCGATCTAATTCACCATTGACCTCACTTAAGCTAGGCGCTTTTCCTCCTAAGGTGAATAATTAATTAATTAAGTCCCCCTTTAGCACCTTTTCATTTTAATTCTTTGTTGACTTAGGCTTAAATGACTTTTCCTAAGCTTTTTGGCTCAATTCATCATTTAGCCACCAAATTATCCTTATTTCTCCATCTTGTTCCCTGTTTGTGCCTCACTATAGTCTACGGGAACACATAGACTACTAAATCACTCCATGCCAACCTACTCTTGGGAACGGGAAAGCACAGGCAGAGCCCACCGGTAGAGGAGAAGGTGATTGTTGTTGGACAATGTGGTCGTTCCACAAGTTGCTAGGAAACTAGCGGGCAAGGGCAGTTGAGACTAAGATCAGTCGGCAGTCGCCGAGAGAGGCAGCCACCCGTTGAAGGTAGCCGCCAAGTGTGGATCGACCGCCAACAACCTATAGCAAAGATCAAGCGGACAGTCTGTGGACAGAAATGCGGCCAAGGAATAAGTGGTTGGGCGCATGTGGAGTGTAGCCGCCACGGTGAGGGACGTCGTCGTGCTGAAGAGGAACTGTCGAAATTCGCCCAGCAAACCGTAGAATCGCCCAGCAGGGGCCGAAAGCAACGGGCAAACCCAACAAGGGTCGAGCAGGTCTGGCAGCAAGCAGATTACTCAAATTTTTTCTAGACAGCGAGTATAATTGTCGAGCAGCAAGTCAAAGAAGGATCTCTCTCACATAAAGTGCTATGTATGTGGCGATTTTGGCCACTGCGCCAGTCAGTGTCCTTAGGCCAAGAAGGGCAAGGGGACAAAGGGCAAGAAGCAGCAAGTGGTTGCTCAGAAAAGGAGGAGGACCATGATAAGGACGAGGAGGAGCAGTAGTTGGCTGCTACAGCACATCAGTTCTCCAAGATGTTCAGGCAGGAGTACACTCTCTTCCTTGTGTCAGAGGGAAGACCCGGAGCAGGGTGGTACATAGACAGTGGTGCCACCTGTCACATGACTGGAGAGGAGGATGCGTTCCAAGAGTTCTCAGCCCAGGCTAGGGGCTTCGTGAGGTGTGGGATTCACACCAGCATGGCAGCAGTCAAGGGAGAAGGAACAGTGACCCTCCAGATAGAGTCGGGCAAGACTCTAAGGGTGACTGGGGTAATCTTTGTACTAGGGATGAGAGTCAGTGTGCTCTCAGCTGCAACCTTGGATGATCAAAGCTATTGAGTTGAGTTTTATGGTCGTGGAGTCCATATTTTCTCTACATGGGGAGAAACTCCAGGGGTACCTGTTATGATAGGCCACAGTGAGGGGCAGTTGTACAAGATATGGGGGCAGCCCATCTACAGCTCCAAGAGGAGAAGAGGATCAGTTGGATCATTCTTGAGAGAGCAGGAGGCTCAACTTAGCAGACCCACATGGTGGGAGTGGTCCAAGATGGATGAGTGGGGATACTCAGATGGCTTTAGTACAGCAGGTAGAGGTAGCTACAGTAAAAAGGAGGCTGAGTATACAGATCCAAAGGGAGCATATCTCTTAGATTCAAAGGGAGAGACCGACAGAGATGTAGATCATGGAGGAGGCAGCTCCAGTGCTAGTACCTCCCTCACTAAGAGGGAGTGTTAGAAAGTGTAGCTCAGGCAGGTACTTTCACACTAAGGGTGTCTAGTAGTGTGGAAGGCGCCCCCATGATGTCTAGACATTAGTGATGGTGGGGATCACTTAAGTCAACATGAGATTAAGTCACAACCGTTGGATGTGACTTAAACTGTCTCAATGCTTGATTAAGTCCCCACCGTCACATCTAGATTTTGAGGTGAAGATCTAAGGGCCAGGATTGAATGAGAGAATGGGTAGGGTTCGTAAAAGACCAAGAGAGCCTCATTTCTTATTATCACAAGTGATTCTCACCATCTGAGCTAGAGACAGGGAGATCTAAGTGTGATCTAGCAGCAAGCTAAGTTGTGCTTGCCAGAGAGGGTCGAGTTAGGGCCCTAGAAGTCAAATCTATGGGAAGTGATGGTACACAAAGAGTGAGTGAGCACTCAAGTGTGTCGGGGCAAGGGCTGAGGAATGGAGGCAAGGGACAGCTAGGGAGATAGTAGCCAGGTGGGCTAGGCTATCAACTGTAGTTGTATTTCCTCATAAGGGCACTTATCCTAGGACGGGAGCCCTAATTTTAGAGCAATAAAATCATCACAGAACTGGTTTTCCCGAGAGGGTTTTTCCAGGGGTTATTTACCCAAAAATCTCGTGTGCAATGTGTATGGTTTATGTTTTTTTCTATGCTTCCGCTGAGCTTTCATTGATAACCTAGTTGTGCAGTTAAATGTGATTTTATTTGATTTGGTTGTATGATGCTAGGTTAGGTAAATTCAATATCTCGGACCCCCTAAGGCACCCAATCCTCCATTTTCACTTTTTCTTCCATTTTGTAAGTTTGGTTGATCCTTGGGTTATAAAAGGACAACAAACATTCCTCATTCTATTGCAAGTAGCGAGTTATTCTCAAGAAGCATGATGGGTATGTGGTTTATCATTTTGGTTCCATTTTTTAGTATGAGGGTGTTGTTGGGAAACCGAAATACCAATGATGAGGGGTATCCATTATATTTTATGAATGGACAAATGTTAAAGACAAGCCATTGATAAATATTCTTGGTGTGTCTACTAGTGGTGCAATCTTCCTTTCATCGCGTGATAGTTCATGACTACTCCAATCATTACGAGACAAGTATTAATATTGCAAAACCCTTAATTAAAACCATTCAAGAGATTGGACTATACAATGTCATTCAAGTCGCCACTGATAATGCTACTAATTGTAAGGTTGTGGGAGCAATCATTGAGGATATGTACCCTAACATATTTTGGTATAGGTATTTGGTTCACACATTGAACCTCTTGATGCATGATTATAAATAGATTGATGCATTGTACAAAAAAGGGGAGAGAATGATAAAACTTATTACCAATCATAGTCGTGCCCACTACATTTTCCACAATCACTCTAAGTTGAAGCTAATTAAGATTGCAAAGACTAAATTTGCTAACTATCACCTCACCTTTAGGTGCCTTTTGAAGGTAAGAGAGGCATTGGATAGTATGGTCTCAAGTGTTTCATGGTGAGGTTTGAAAGGCAAGGTTGCATCCACATTTGATAGACATGAATTTCAAGAGGTGGAGGACATCGTTCTTGTTGGTTAGTTTGGGCACGGGTTAGATATATTTTGCAGTTCACCAAGACCATTTATAATGTGATTTGGTTTGCAAACATTGATCAACCAATGATTGGGGAGGTGTTTGAAGAAATGGACAACATGCTAGGCCAAATCAAAGACATCGTTGCGCAAAGAGATGAGATCTTGTATGAACATATTCATAAACATGTCCTCAAAAGATGGGATTACCTAATGTTCCACTCCATGCCTTAGTATATGTCCTTATACCCAAATATTATTCTCCATCTTGGTTGGCCCCTCTAGCACCTATGTATGGGGTTAGGAGAAAACCACACACACATCCAAAGGTGCAAAGTGAGTATATGCTTGCATTAGACAAGTAGGTCCCTAATGAAGAGGAGTGTGCTCGAGTACGAAGCGAATTGAGCAAGTACATCAGCGAACATGGACTCTTTGCTAATGTACATGCAACCAAATATCAAGATAGATAGTATTCTATCGAATGGTCGAACATGTATGACATATCTACCACACATCCTACATAAATTGACAATGAAAGTGCTTTCAAAGGTTGTCAACACTTCTCCTACAAAGAGGTGTTGGAGCACCTACATCTTTATCCACAGTGTGAAGAGAAACATCCTTAAAGCTGATTGGGCAGAAAGCTCGGTTTATGTGCACTACAACTTGAGCATTTTGTCCCAGTATTATGAGGCGGCGAAGAATGATAGAACATATATAACTGAGGAAAACAATCCAGAGGAGGCTAATTTAGAGGATGGATCCATAGCTTTAGAGCGCTTAGAAGCTAAAATTTTCACTTATGGGACTCGTGACAGTGATCACGCAACAAAGATGCCACTCCCATCCACAACCAAGTTTCCAAATGTCGCAGGTTTACCTTTAGCTTAATAAACTCCAACGATGTGTGGGGTCGTGTAGCTCATGGTCATGTTCCATGACCACTTCCACCTACTTCTACTCCTCTTGTTCATAGATCACAAAGAAAAGAAATTAGAAGTTTTTTGTGGCAAGAGGAGAGCTTATTAAATAGTAGATTTATTTGTCTTTTTTTGTTTAGAATCTAGTTTCTAGAACTTAGATTATTATCTTTATTATGGTCTATTTTGTAAACATTATATGACAATTTAAGTTTGAACTTTGAACTTTGAAGTTTAAACCTACCTTTGAACTATTAACTGCATATTACAACTCTTTCATCATGAAAATGATGCTCTATTTCATTTCGTGGTTGATGTTATCTGTTATAGTTTGTTGATGACAAATGTTATCAATTGAAATTTGATAATTGATATTATGATTGATCATTTGATGACAATTTTATAAGTTACAACTGCTAGATGATTGATGTTATATGTGTACTAAATGGTTGTTTTAATGATCATCATTAATCCAATAATTAAATCTATGTTTTCATGTTTTCTACAATTAATTCAACATTATGCATGTTTTTTAATATAAATGCATCAAAATATATTAAAACATATATTATATAAAAAGACACTCCTGCGATAGTCCACTCCTGGAAGCTTTTGAAAATCGGCACTTGTTGTTCCCGCTCCACTTTCACTCCCAACAACACAGATTTAGACAATTAACAATGATTACCTCAGGATAACGAATCATTTTTTAATTACAAAGCCCTAAAGCATTCGAACAAACTGTAAATGATTCTTCGTAGAAAATCTACTTAAAAGCAAACTACAAACAGTACAAAGGTGTGTGCAAGGCAAGAGAGTTCGATTGTTCAAAGGAATCAAAGGATCAGCCTAGAGATTGTCCATAATTGTTGAGAAGTTCAATCAAGGGATCCCAATCGACTATGGAGATTCATTCTAGACCATAGTAGAAAGAAGACACTTGAGGAAAAGACATACCTCTATATTGTTACCAAGAGTATCAGGAACTATAAACACAATCCTGTGGATGCAGAATCCTAGAGGCGATGCAAGAATGCAGATGTAAATATTCATTAGCCGGCTTCTCTCTACGATTGTCAATAAATGGAGTTTATTCTCCATGAGGGTTCTCCTTGAAAAATATTTGTGTATTGTGTGAATGCAAATGTGTATGGTTGTTGTTTTAACTTTTGTTGCTATGATTAAATATTAGACAATAGACTTGCAAAGATTCGAACAAACATAGGAAGAGGTTTTAACTTTTAATGGATTTTGAACTTTTGTTTTAAGAATCCACTTTGAGTGCCATTGGGCATTTTTTACTTGTCCGCTGTGTTGATATTATGGTAGTTGCAGGAGGTATTAACCTCTACGTGAAACCTCTGACGAGACTAGAATATTCTGGGAAGCAAGAGAAACCCTAAAACTCTGGATAATAACCCTAGAAGACAAGTCGGCTTAAGAGAATATTTAATATTGAGTTATTAGCCTCCAGAAAGAGAAGTCGGCCCAGTCAAGTGAGATAGAGCAGTATAAATAGAGGGCGCTAGAGCTCATTTGCCACTCTTACTCTCACAACTGCATAAGACTAGTGGAGCGCAAGTTTGGAGAGGGAGTGCAGTTGCAACTACTGCAACTGGGATTTTGGCTTTTGGTTGGACTTTCTCTTGGTTATGGTTTGGACTTTCTACTTGGTCTTTGGTTTTTCTTGCTTGGTGCGCTAGCCTTGGAGAAAGGTGCGCTACCTTGGTTGGCTATTGGTCTGCTTCCGAAATTATTTTGTCTGTCAAGGTTAAGGTGCTCAGGGGTGGCCTTTGCGCCTATGGTTGGGTGACAATATTTCTATATTGTATATGGGAAAACAAGCACGTCTCTTTATTTCTAACACATTGGATATGGATAACTTTTGCAGGTTCCTTCCTCATCTGATTGCCACATGTCCAATTGTGGATGTGGCTCTTGTGCTCTTTACCCGACAATATGTGTAGGCTCCCCTCTAGCAGTCGTCACATGTCTGAGTAGTGGATGGAGTACCTCACCCTTCTTACCCTATAGACTATGACATCATGTACAAGTAATCACAACTATCACACATTTTACCACTTGGTTCCAATTCACAATTTAGTCAATCTCTATTGGAGCTTAGACTTTGTATCTTATTAGTTTAGTTGCTATTTATTTCTACTAGTTAGATTTGTTGTCATCAGTCGGAAATTAATAAAATTATATTATCTTATCTTATCACGATCTAGTTGATATTTTATTGTTGATAGCTAGACTTATCATGCTTTTACAGAGTGTTAATTTTATGGTCTAATTATCCTTTGTTGTTGAAGATTACCTATCGTGCCCCCCCAACTCATTGATATTCTAGTCCCAGAGGTGTTGGCATTCTAGTAGCCAATATTGTCATGCTTATGTATTTCCATGCTTTATATAGCTAGGTATCGTTTCTCTTATTGCTAACCCCCTCTCATGTGTTTAGTAGCTAGTTTTTATTTCATAGATTAATGTTTTCTTAGCTTTGTCTTTGCTTCATGCTTGAGTAGCTAAATCTTGTTTGTCCCCTTGTGCCTGACATTCTTTGTTTGTCATGCATGGTTGCTTCATGATCTTGCTTCCCTTTGTATGGAATGCTTGTTATCATGTGCCTATGTGAGGCTTTGTGGTTTTTCATTGGTGTTTCCAATGTTTGCATGAGCAGGACTCCATCATGGCATTGTACTACCACGTGAGATATTTCCCTCCTTATGTCGAGGCATCAGATCATTCCACAACTGCTCTATGGGCTCCCTTCCTTTATGCACCATTGTGTTTGTTATTGTTGCACACTTTGTTTTCTCTTTTCCTTCCTTGTTCTTCCTTGTCAATCTTTGCATCGCACCTCGATGTTATCCCCTTCATAGATAACATCTCCTGACATGGGGCAAATATATATATTAAGTAGTGCATTAATTTTTCACTTAAAGCATCCATGCACCCAAAGCCCAAGGATGACCATGAGGCCTCCCTTTATCTCAAGACAAATTACTTGTTCTAGTAGTCTTCCCTTGGTTAGCCCCTTGTCTAGGCCTAGGTGTATGAATATGTTTTACCCATTTGATGTCTAGTGCCTAGGCAAGGTGTCCTTGGCTTATTTCCTAGGTCATCCTTTGGACATGTTTAGCTCTTGGTGGGCTCCTATGTTGAACATTCTCTCCTTACCTTAGATCAACCTTGTTATAGCGCAAGTTGTAGGTTGGGCAAAGCCCGACCCAACCACAAAGCAAGTGCTACAACTTGGGAATCCTACACCCAATGTCACCTTGATGTAAGTCCCACACTTCAAGGGTGACTAGGTCACTCTAGGGAGGCGATCCCAGTGACCCTAGGGGGATTGAGATGGATATGGATAGAGATGGAAGTGGAGCCCCTAGAGATCAAGTCTAAGTGAAGTGAAATGTGTGGAATGAAGTCTTGGGAAGGTCCAAGGGTTTCCAAGTATGTTGAGTAACCTGTAAATGGTGAAATACATGCCCGAGACACAAGAAAAACCACTTTGCAATGATGTATGTTAGTTGGATCGGCAAGTTAAGTTTGTTGTCCCTAATTTGCAGCAATAGATAACAGCATGTATCAGCAAGTAAATGGTGCTATAAGCTGCTCAATAAGTGCTAGAGATCAAGTAGAAAATACAAGACAAAGACTAGTTAGTGACTAGCTAAACTCAAGATGAAAAGCCAATATTCTAGCACAAAAGATAAGACTATTGTAAACATTTGTCTGCGGCAAATTATATCAGCCTTATGGCTGTAACATTCAATGTATTACAGCAAGAAAATCAGCCACTGAAATCCCCTCAAACTTTGCCAAAAAGTGCGCTAGACCAAGAAGAGTAAGTGTGCAAACTTTAAGCAAAATCCAATGGTTGATAAGAGAGTTATTCAAGCAAAAGAACTAGGGTTTTTGCAGCCCTAATGGCTGAAGATGCAATTTTGTAACAGCAGCAAGTAGTAGCCCTTTGATGGGGACGCCCTAGTGGCTGTGAGGTGCCCAAGGCACAAGGAATACAATCCACTTTGCAAGAAGTAAAAATGACCGAAAATCACGTTTCACAATGCAATATTTTGTTTCTCCAATGCAATAATAAATGACTAGTGCCTTTACTATTGGGTTAATGGGGTCATGAAAAGAAAGAGCTAGAGAAGCTACCTCCTTGGGGGTGTAAGCCCTTTTACTTCCCAAGGCAAGTTTCTCTAGCTAGTGTTTAAGCTAAGAGGGTGTATGCCCTTATACTTCTCTTAGCAAACCCTTGTTAAAGCAATAAGATGAAGCATAAAGTGATGAAGACTATGGTGGGAGTGTATGCCCTTATACTTCCCACCTAGTTCCTAGCACAATAACCTTGACTTGAAACAATGATAGCAAGAGAGTAAAAACCATACCAATTCAAGGGAAAATGCCAAGATAATTCACCACAATAGCAAGAGATAAGCCTTCCAAGGCTAGCACATCACTCCCATCAACCATAACATCAAGAGATAACCATAAACAAGAGCTAAAAGAGACAATCTTGCCAAAGATAGCGAAAATTTCAGACCAATACTTCTCACAATGAGGGAGAGTTATGTTAAAATGAGATCGTGTGATCTCTTATTTATACAAATGTCACCAAGGTGACTTGTCCACAAATTAAGGGGTAAAACACAAGTTTAGGGGCCAACAGCCCTAATCTTGCCCCCTTTACAAAGTAATTCATTTAAAATTCACTTTTGCACATAAGAAAACCCTAATTTTATAAGGACGTCACCCCTTTAGGGGACGTTTTGGCATTAGGAGCAAGTCGTTGGTGTAGGAGGAAGGTGTCTAGGCTTGCCAAAGCCACATGTCAAGTATCCAAGTTACTTCTTTCATGGTCAAAAGCCCAATTCTCCTCAAAACGTCAAAGTGCTAATGCATCAACCACACCACCAAACCTTAACCCCCCTAGGTGACATCATGCCGCTAGAAGAGACGTTTTGCCTCTCCTAGGCAAAACATTTGGCATAAGGGGGCTAGGTTATGTCGTCCAAGTCATCGTTAAGGCCTTCCAAGTTTGATCTCTCTCATCCGGCATGCGGGCCCTTGGCATCCAACCTGTGGGCTTGTATCCCCATGGAAACCCAAGCTAGTCTTGTTCAACCAAAACTGTCCACCAGCTAGGTCCTGCAAAGACAAATGAGCACGCCCTCCAAGGATCTCAAGTCATAACATCATGATAAGTGAATCCAATCAATAAATAAGCCATCTAAGCATGTGCATCAAAGATCACTATATCAAACAATTAATTGCTCAAAAACATTATGCGATTTGTCAAGCTTGAATATGGGAGGGTTGACGAGGTGTCTTATTGGGTACATCTTGCCCTAGGTCAAGGAGAGTTTCCAAGAGATCCCTCTCTAAGCCATGTAAAGTGGATGAAGTGGTCGAGGTCAAGACTCAATGGGCATAGGGCTCATGACATACAAGGGGTCGTAGTGTCTCATTCATGGGTGCCTTTATAGAGGGTGTGTGGTACCTTCGTCCACAATGCACTTTTTCCAAGCCCATCAATTGCCTTTTATCTTTCTTTCTTTGTATTTTCTTTCAATATACCATAAGGAGAGATTGAAGGTCGCTGCCCTGGCATGGTGACCAAATGATGGCAATGTCACCCACAAACACCTAGTGGAAATGAGAAGGTTGGCTCGTGATGAGACCCCCTTTCTCTCAACCATGCAACTGAGAGCCATTGCCCTGGTCTGGTGACCAAATGATGACAATGACATACAACTACATATTCATGGACGTGATAGGTCAGCTCGTGATGAGAGCTCTTATCCTTCAACTAACCTTTTAAGCATTCTTTATTATATTGTGAGTCCCCTTTACTCAAAGATAGGTGTTTCATTGCTTTCTTGTGTGATCCTTGGGCGAAGCATCTGGAAGGTTTATACAAGGCTTTTATCTTTTACCCAACATCAACCTCTCTTGACCTTCAGCCCCTTCTTCCCATAAAATGAGGGACAATCCCTTCTTGGGTCAATACACCCTAAAATCCCAAAAGATAAGGAAATGGAGGGGAACAATGATGGAAAGTGGTAAGTATGGTCGGGAACGGTATGATGGCTCTTTAAGGGAGTTCCTAGTAGCAAATTCATCCCCAAGGAAGACCACTTACTAGGGCAGAATGTCAACCACCAAGATGAAGCAGGGCAAAAGGCATAATGTCCAAGCATATATCATGAAATCTAGAGCAATCTAAGATACAACATACTCAATTGACTTAAATATTGAAATGATTCTCACCATAATACTAACTTGTACCTCATGGAGCAAGGCCCATTGCCTTCCGAAAGCCAGCCAATGTGGTGGATGCCATCTGGAAATCTGTGACCATCTGTGGTGGTGAGAGGGTTTTCCATCTGTGCAAAAGGGTATTGCTGGCGATGTAGTCTCTCGGCACTCCCTATCTGCAACCTGAGGGCCTCGAGACATAATCTCCTTAGTTATCCACAAAATCGGGATAACATTTGGCTCCTGCTTGGGGACAAGTGCTCGTCGTAGAGTGCATGAGAACTGCAGCATCTCCTGGTAGACTTGTGCTTGCAAGGAAACATCAAACTGTCAAGTGCAGGATGGCCTACTCATCCTTATTCTCGTATGATGATAATCAAAACCAACTAAGCTAGAAAAAGAAAATTTTGACATTTTTTTTAATAAATTCTAAACTAAGCATGAAATCAATATGCAAGTAGAGCAAAATGAAAATGAAATGCATCTAAACTAATATGAGCAATCAAGATTCAAATGCAGGGAATCAAAATGACTTACCTGGGGCCTTGGGGCCCTGAAGATCACGTGTAGGATGATGTCAGGTGAAGTCATACAACCAGTGCAACCATTTGATCATCTCATCAAAGCATCTCCCCCTGTGCTTAATCATGTAATACAGCAAAGATAAGTTAAGCACATAATAATCATGAGTATAAGCACACATATAATCGATTATGAAATAAAACTCATGAAGATGGGTGGGAGGGAGGAAATCCTGCTGGAAAGAGAAACCATCAGCCTGAACATCATGCATCAAAGTGTAGCCACAAGACTGATCAATCCATCTCTGAAGGGGGCTAGTATATGTAGACGAAGGCTCATCTTCATCCGCGCATAAAGACTCGTTGCTTGTTGTGGGCTAAGAGGAAATGAGAGATCGAAAGAATACTGCATGGTCTCTTGGAGAAGAGGGCAAGAGATAAGGAACAATCTCAGTTGTAGAAAAACACTGCCTCTTCCCCTCTGCATCTCCATGGAAATCTCCAAGATGAAAATACTTCCACTTTGAAGAATGAATCTCTGACTGCTCTAAGGTGTCCATGTCCTGGTATTCCTCAAAATCTAAGCACAACGGTTGGAAATCCTCATAAAACAAATATGCATCCTCAAAAGGGTATGTACCAAAAGATGATTGAGGATCACTCTGAGTATGTTGTGACAAGTCATCCTCGAAAGGGGCGGAACAAATTTGTAACCATATCATCACCAGGTTACCAAGCATTTGAATCATATATGTATGAGGACCACTCCTCTGATGATGAAACCTCAATCCCCTCTACCTGAGAGGCACCCTCAATGTCATAAATGGGATCTCTATCAATACTGAAACAACTCACATGCCATTTACGTCTCCCAACCTGTATGAAATCATCAATGTGTTCGTCAATTATATCTGAGGGTTGTTCCATGAATTCATTTGCACCATAGGAGCTGATCACTTCTTCACAAGACTGGATAACTTCATTTTCTTCAAAAGGGAAAGCAGATAACAAAGTCTCGTTCAAGCCTTCTGCAAGAGAAACTTCATCGAGATCCTTTTGGTAGTTTTCTTCATTTCCACAATCATGGAACAAAGCATCATCAAAGTTCTCAAAAGGATTATAACTCATCATGTTCTCTTCTTGATGTGCAAGAGGAGCCAAGGTGTAGATGTCCTCATCAAGTGGAAGAGCAGATACTTCATCTTCATCATATGTCTCATCTGGATCTTCTTCATCAGGATCTTCTTCAAGCTTTTCTTCATCTATTGTCTCATCATCAATCGAAAAACCTTCTCGGCAAAGAGTGTGTTTGAGCTCTTAGAAAGCATCTTGCAAACTTTGAGTAGCTGGCCGATATTGCCTGAGAAATTCTTCAATGAGCTTTGTAGAAGAAGGGATACTCTTTGAATCACATGAGTGTGCAAGCCAATCCCTTTGACTTGACTCCAGTGAAGACACGAAAATTTTCATCAACACATCTTCATGTAACACATTTAAGCTCGAAGCATACTTCATATAATTCACGACATGGGTGATTGCTAGAGCTAGATCACCGTCATACTTGGGGCAATTTGCCCTCCATTCCGTCGAGCAATGGTTTGGATATCCAGGAATATCCTGAAATATCCCTCATCCCGCTGATCAAGATATTTGCTATTGATCTAATGTTTTGTCTCGCAGATCTGATACACTAGGGGTTTCTGGATGCATTTTATCTTCAGATCTGATACTCTGGGGGTTTCTGGATGCGTTTTAGTTGTGTGATTGAGATGTTTATGGTTATTGCATGTGCATGTTGAGTATTTATGGTTTTAACAGTATATAGAGGATGCATGTGGAACTAAAGAACATCAACTGCCCAGTAATATGTATTATCCGACTCAAGCATGGAAATACAATAACATACTGGAAATATAGAGTAGAGTCGTCAATTAGATCTCAAGGATCGTCATTGGAATACAAGCAAATAGCATAAAAATACTCGTGATCAGAAGATGAAGGCAAATCTGATGCATGCACGGATAGATCGGCAAAATAAGAGATTTTGGAGAAGTACGGTAACCGCTACAAGCTGGAAAACTCGTCCGAAAGGTTAGACCCATCGGAATGAGCTGGAAACTGTCCTAATAGAAGCGCCCTGGCCTCTAGACTGAAATGGATGAGTGTCAGATGTCAAATCTAGTCTCTGAGGCACTGGATCTCAACCCCTGGGGGGTTTGCGCACCTCCTGGGACACTGGATGCGCTCCAAATGATTCCACCAACGGAATCAGCTGCTATAGGACTCAAAACGATCGTCTCGCCAAATGCGAAACTGGGTCGGGAGGGTTTCCCCGGATCTGCTCTGATGCTCCGTCTGCAACCTCAAATGTCCTGCCGGAAGAGTTGCGCCCTAAATGGCTAGATGATGCGCCTTGCAAGATTCCACCATCAGAATCTAATGGAAAGTGGCTCAATCTAAGCGCCCTGGCTGGATCTCAATTGGGTCGGAAGGAAAATGCAATCTGAGCTCGGACCTCGTGCAGCTCCACAAACCCTCAATCTAACTTGCGCCCTCACTGGCTGAGCTGCACACACTGCAACTGGATACTCCTGAATAGCACGGTAAAATACCTGGATGGTATCTCCGATGGGTTAGGGTGTGTCTCTCAACACCGAAACCGATCAATGGTGGTGGTTTCCTCCAGAAATCCACAAAACAGTAAAGTCGACTCTCCTCCTCCTCTGGGAACTCTCAACATCAAATCATAACAATGCATAATGAGGAATTAGGTCAAATTCCTCCCTTTATACCCTTCCCGATCTAATTCACCATTAACCTCACTTAAGCTAGGCGCTTTTCCTCCTAAGGTGAATAATTAATTAATTAAGTCCCCCTTTAGCACCTTTTCATTCTAATTCTTCGTTGACTTAGGCTTAAGTGACTTTTCCTAAGCTTTTTGGCTTAATTCATCGTTTAGCCACCAAATCACCCTTATTTATCCATCTTGCTCCATGTTTGAGCCTGACTATAGTCTACGGGAACACATAAACTACTAAGTCACTCCCTGATGGCCTACTCTTGGGAACGGGACATCACAGTGAACATCAAAGGAGGGATAAACCTTATGGAATGCCCATGGTAAGTCCTGTGAGGCCATGGTTCCATTACTTAGGGTAATACCTCAATGGAGTCGCCAGATGAGCTCAAGGCTCACCAAAGGATGAAAAAGGATAAGGGAAAAGTGGGTTTTGGGAAGGTGGAGTTGCCAGATGAGCTTCAAAATGAGCTCATCAAGAAGGGTGGAAAGGGAACGTCCATTGGGTGGAGTCGCCAGGCAAGCTAATGGAAAGGCTTTGGGATAGCTTACCAAAGTGTCGTTAGGGCACGAAGAAGATTCAAAATCGTCCCCGACAACAGCGCCAAAATGTTATAGCGCAAGTTGTAGGTTGGGCAAAGCTTGACCCAACCACAAAGCAAGAGTTACAACTTGGGAATCCTACACCCAATGTCACCTCGATGTGGGTCTCGCACGTCAAGGGTGACTAGGTCACTATAGGGAGGCGATCCCGATGACCCCAGGGGGAATGAGATGGATATGGATAGAGATGGAAGTGAAGCCCCTAGAGGTCAAGTCTAAGTGAAGTGAAAGGTGGGAAGAGATGCCTTGTAAGACAAGTGATTGTTTCCCAAAAGGTATAGTACTTCTCTGGATGATTGTACCTTCCAGAGACACAAGAAAATCCAACTTGCAATGATATATGTTAGTATGGATCAGCAAGTTAAGCTTGATGTCCCTAATTTGCAGCAATGGATGACAGTTATATCAGCAAGTAAGACAGTCAAATCAGCATGTAAACCATAAGATCAGTCAACAATATTATCAATGAGTATGGTAATCAAGTATGACTGACAAATGGCACTTCAAGCTAAATAAAGCAAGTTGTTATAACAATGTCTTTTCTGCAGAAAATTGCAGCCTTATGGTTGTAGCATTCAATGGCATGCAGCAACAAAATTAACCATGGAAAAGTGCCAAAAACTAGCCCAAAAGGTGCGCCCTAGTTACTAGAGTAGGTGAGCAAAATTAGAGAGCTAGTCTAGGGTTAGTTTAGGAGTTAAGAGAGTGTTAGTAGCTAGGGTTATACAGCCCTAATGGCTGAAGATGCAATTTTGTAACAGCAGCAAGAAGTAGCCCCTTGATGGGGACGCCCTAGCGGCTGTGAGGTGCCCAAGGCACAAGGAATACAATCAAGTTTGCAAGAAGTAAAAATGACCGAAAATCACGTTTCCCAATGCAATATTTTGTTTCTCCAATGCAATAATAAATGACTAGTGCCTTTACTATTGGGTTAATGGGGTCATGAAAAGAAAGAGCTAGAGAAGCTACCTCCTTGGGGGTGTATGCCCTTATACTTCTCTTAGCAAACTCTTGTTAAAGCAATGAGATGAAGCATAAAGTGATGAACACTATGGTGGGGGTGTATGCCTTTATACTTTCCACCTAGTTCCTAGCTCCATAACCTTAAGGAAAAATGCCAAGATAATCCACCACAATAGCAAGAGATAAGCCTTCCAAGGCTAGCGCATCACTCCCATCAACCATAACATCAAGAGATAACCATAAACAAGAGCTAAAAGAGACAATCTTGCCAAAGATAGCGAAAATTTCAGACTAATACTTCTCACAACGAGGGAGAGTTATGTTAAAATGAGATCTTATGATCTTTTATTTATACAAATGTCACCAAGGTGACTTGTCCACAAATTAAGGGGTAAAACGCAAGATTAGGGGTCAACAGTCCTAATCTTGCCCCCTTTACAAAGTAATTCATTTAAAATTCACTTTTGCACATAAGAAAACCCTAATTTTAGAAGGACGTCACCCCTTTAGAGGACGTTTTGGCATTAGGAGCAAGTTGTTGGTGTACGAGGAGGGTGTCTAGGCTTGCCAAAGCCACTTGTCAAGTATCCAAGTTACTTCCTTCATGGTCAAAGCCCAATTCTCCTCAAAACATCCAAGTGTCAATGCATCAACCACACCACCAAACCCTAACCCCCTAGGTGACGGCATGCCTCTAGAAGAGACGTTTTGCCTCTCCTAGCCAAAATGTTTGGCATGTGGGGGTTAGGTTATGTCATCCAAGTCATCTTTAAGGCCTTCCAAGTTTGATCTCTCTCATCCGGCATGCGGGCCCTTGGCATCCAACCTGTGGGCTTGTAGCCCCATGGAAGCCCAAGCTAGACTTGTTCTCCCAAAACTGTCCATCAGCTAGGTCCTACAAAGACAAATGAGCACGCCCTCCAAGGATCTCAAGTCATAACATCATGATAAGTGAATCCAATCAATAAATAATCCATCTAAGCATGTGCATCAAAGATCACTATATCAAACAATTAATTGCTCAAAGACATTATGCGACTTGTCAAGCTTGAATATGGGAGGGTTGACGAGGTGTCCTATTGGGTACATCCTGCCCTAGGTCAAGGAGAGTTTCCAAGAGATCCCTCTCTAAGCCATGTAAAGTGGATGAAGTGGTCGAGGTTAAGACTCAATGGGCATAGGGCTCATGACATACAAGGGGTCGTAGTGTCTCATTCATGGGTGCCTTTGTAGAGGATCTGTGGTACCTTCGTCCGCAATGCACTTTTTCCAAGCCCATCAATTGTCTTTTATCTTTCTTTCTTTGTATTTTCTTTCAATATAGCATAAGGAGAGATTGAAGGTCCTTGCCATGGCGTGGTGACCAAATGATGGCAATGTCACCAACAAACACCTAATGGAAATGAGAAGGTTGGCTCGTGATCCCTTTCATTGCTTTCTTGGGTGATCCCTAGGCGAAGCATCTGGAAGGTTTATACACGACTTTTATCATTTACCCAACATCAACCCCTCTGGGCCTTCAGCCCCTTCTTCCCATAGAATGAGGGACAACCCCTTCTTGGATCAATACACCCTAAAATCCCAAAAGATAAGGAAATGGAGGCGAATAATGATGGAAAGTGGTAAGTATGGTCGGGAACGGTACAATGGCTCTTTGAGGGAGTTCCTAGTAGCAGACCCATCCCCAAGAAAGACCACTTACTAGGGCAGAATGTCAACCACCAGGGTGAAGCAGGGAAAAAGGCATAATGTCCAAGCATATATCATGAAATCTAGAGCAATCTAAGATACAACATACTCAATTGGCTTAAATATTGAAATTATGCTCACCATAATACTGACTTGTACCTCATGGAGCAAGGCCCATTGCCTTCCGGAAGCCAGCTGATGTGGTGGATGCCATCTGGAAATCTGTGACCATCTATGGTGGTGAGAGGGTTTTCCATCTATGCAAAAGGGTATTGTTGGTCATGTAGTCTCTCGGCACTCCCTATCTGCAACCTGAGGGCCTCGAGACATAATCTCCTTAGTAATCCACAAAATGGGGATAACAAACCTCAACATTTGTGCATGATTTGATCCATTTGGGTTAGTTACAGATGTTCTTTTCAAGGTTCCCAACGTCCACATATCTATTGTCAACACACACAAGGGATGACAAGGTCAAAGATGATCTCCCCTTTTTTCATTCTTCTCTTAGTGTGCCATCTGTGGGTTCTATTGTGCATTCACATCTCTATCTCTGGCGCATCAAAGAGCAAGTTTCGACAAAAAGCCCCAGGATTGTCCAAAGAGACACGAATCTCCTAGTCAAACCCTTAAAGACTTTGACTTTTCCTTAATGGCTATATGTCATACCCTCGGCATTCTTATGTGTTTGTCCTATTTGTATATAACCCTAACTTTATATGGTTCTAGACTCTTGATTCTCATTCGAAAAAGCATCATTGCTTTGTTGGATTTTCAATTTAACCTCTCACACCCTCACTCGAGCACATATGCTACCCAGGACTACTATCTCCATCGACTCCCTCACAAGAATGGCTTTCCCTCACTAGTTTTCCCATATCTTGGTTCTCTTTTGTGTTTCTTTTGGTTCTTCCCAATTCCTATCCGAGGGAGGATTACCAACACCACAATTGTAGGGAAAGCACCTCACACTGAAAACCATCTTCATCTACCATTTGCTAGCATTGTTCTTTTTTTGTTTGGTAGATTAACTATTATTTGTACATTTACATTCAATTGTTTGGAGACATTGTGTTCCAAATAAAATGCAAGCAAATCAACAGTGCCTTGGAGCATGGTGGGAGGTCATCTTATTTGTTAGCTTCATCCACACTACAATGCTTTCTTGGCCTAGGTTTGTATTGACTCCTTTTCCTCCTTTCATTTGGGTATATCCTTGTTTCTTATTTTCATAGTTAGATTTTATTTTGTGCGTTGGATTCCTACCTTGCCAAGAACTCTGAAACCTAAGCAAAGTACCCATTTAAAATCAATCAAACCCTAAGAGAAAAATAAATCCAAATTAATAAGTAACTTAGTGGCTTCCCTTGATCTTCCTTATGCCACAATACAATTGCGGAACCTGGAGAGCTAAGATGCACAACAAAAATTCAGCAAAAGAAACAAAGTAAGCATGCATAGAAAACATACATAAAGATCGAGAGAAAATATTATCCGCCTTTTTATTAATGTCCATTGTTAACTCCTTTCTTGAAAAGAATAGAATCTTAAGAAATGTTTTATAAAATTTTACTAGCTCCAAAAACCAAGGCATGTGACAACTATACACTTTTTTTCTTTTGGCGGAATCGGCAACTAGGTCGGGCTCGTACTTGCATGACACAGGGTCGATTCCAACCACTACCACTGTAACCTCCAGGTGTAACCGCACATGCCCCAAGCACAACACACGGGTAAGTCAAGGTTTCGATCCAGTGACCTCACATAACGGAGTGCCTTAACAGTGCACTCCATCACCAATTGATCTACACCCGGAGGCAAAGACATTACAATAATATACTTGTTAAGAGCTCAACATGTCACTTACAGAAATTGAACCTGGGTGGGGAGGATAACAATCATTCCTCCCAACCACCCGAGCTAAACCCAATTGACCTGTGACCACTGTACATTACACGCACAAAGAATAAAGAAAAACAATAACAATGGAAATCTACTAACATTGTTGGAAAAAGTACGGGTGGTAGACACGGGGGGGAAGTCTACACGATCCTGGAGGAAATCAAAATGCCTATTATGCCTGGGAGCTCGGGAATGTTTCCAATAACCTCGCTAAGGCATACTCTTTGTGGAGAGGCATGTCTATCGCAAAGGAAGAAGGGATGACAAAGCTAATGGTTCTAGGGGACTCGATGCTAGTGCTCCAAGCCATGATTGGTAAGTCAGAGCTAAGAAGCAATGCTTTAAATATACTCACCTCAAGGATTCACAAAACTCTCTTAGACTTTGACAAAGTATCTTTCTTCCCTATCAAACAGGAGCTTAATGATAAGGCAGATCACAAGGCTAAGGTGGCGTCTTCCTAAGCCCGGGAACTTCTATAAAAAATGAGGTAAGGGGCTTCACCCCCATACCATAGTAGAAACCAAATGCCATACATCCAACACTTAATGCAACATTACATAGGACGTGTCATGGGACGGATGGCAGGTTGGTAGTGCTGTCCACACATTTCAAATGCTTTGGGCGCAGCTGGGATATTCAATGCGAAGTGTGTGAGTCTCCTTTGAAATGTGGGAAATCAATTGCCATGGCGACCCTCGACTTCAATGCTTTCAATTTGGTAGAGGTTCTCTCCTAGATTTTGAGGGACTGCTGTGGAGCACTGGAAGGTGCGTGGAAGTGTTTCAAGGTACTCGTTGGTGGTCGACGGCGACCGTGGGTGGTGAATTTGGGAGGCACTCCTGTTTTATGCCGGTTTCTTCATCAGTTCAGACCAGGAAACCCCTGGTCTTCAGGTTGCTTGTCTTTGTGCTAGTCTCTGGTGATGGTTTTTATGTTCCAGTCCTGCTTAATCAAAATAGCTTCTATCCATTTCTACTTGTCCTTTTTAAAATTGGAATTGGGAATTTCTGTTTGGGGATAGTGTGGTCTGGTTCTTCTTTATGTGGTCTGGTGCACAGTTTCTTTGGGACATATATGGATAGCTCAGATTGGAAAGAAGCCCAGAAAATATTTCGATGGCATGAAGAAATTGCTCAGGTGAACAGCAACGTCCTTCTGCATATTTCTTCAAAGCTTACAGACTTGGAGCAGGCTAGTATAATCAATGCTGCAAATATTATGAACCTTCTCCTAGTCTAGAAGCAGAGGATTGATGTGCTGCTGGTTATCCCGCTGCGTTTGGATTCACTCTCTCTTGCCTCAAATAATCATGGTTCAATGAATTCGTTGCAGAAATATCATCGCGAAGAAGACACGGTGGGTCAGGATCATGTTCCCATGGAAGTTGAAGATATTGGCTCTCCTCACTCTGCCCATGGAAGTTGAAGATATTGGCTCCCCTCACTCTGCCCATGGGACAGGAAGCTCAGGACAGTGTGCCTCCATGACTGGTTTATGTTTTCAGAACAGTGTTTTTGTTGGGTCAATTTGTAAAGCAAACTACTTTTAGAACTGTCTGGGATGTCTGTATGGAAAAGGCTTTAGATTTTGTTTTAGTTACTCTGGAAATATGCTCAGTCCTGGAGCATAATTTTGTATGACTGAAGCAAACAGCCCTTTTAAATTAATATAACTTTCTGTTCCAGTTAAAAAAAAAACATTGTTGGAAAAAGTGTTGTCACATATTCCAACAAGTCCTGGATTTATATGATGATATCATCAATTGCCACAATCTTGTCTGGTTATAATATTTGGCAAGTAAATGAAGTCCTGGATGCATATAATGTTATATTCAATTGCCACCTCATATGCATTCCAAAAGCTAGTTGATACAGGTAAGAGCAGTTGAATAAGGAAAAAAGTTTAAAGAAGCGTTGATATAGTATAACCTTGGCAGTAGCAAGGACAAGTATTAGGATGGCTCTACGATCACTGCGATAAAAAATCTAGTTGATAAAGGCCAAAACTAATTAAAATAAAAATAACTATTGACATGCACACAATCCTTGGTGAGAGAACAAGAACTTCACAGAAAAGAACCAATTGTATGACTAACCTCCCTTATAGCCGTAACCTCTGCATGTGCAGTAGGATCCATGTTCTTCAGAACCATGTTGTGACAACTCGCAATAACCTCATCATTACGAACCACAATGGCACCAAAAGGTCCACCATGGCCACAATTAACTCCACTATATGCTTCTTCAACAGCCTTCGACAAGAATTTCAGATCTCTGTCTTGAACAGCTGAGCAAGAACAATGAAAAACAGGAAATTCAGGAAGCAGACACGAGACTCATTTTAAGAGCTGCTAAAAAAAAAAAAGTCCAATTTGAAGAGATGCTAAAGAATTTGCCCCATCCATGCTTCGTTGCTTTTTCTATCGTGGATAAGATTTCAAATCGCAGAATTCATCCTTGAAAAATAAAAGTTTGTTTAAAAATCTGTAGAAGTACATAACTCTGCAAAATATATGCAGATATTTGCACTGATCTTCCTGATCCCAAATAGAATAAATCCATTGAAAAGTAGCATAAAATATTGTTATCAAGCATAACAAAACAAAACCTTACCTTCCTGATGACCAGTAAATGCCGGTGCTGCATAAATGGTCCCATCCTTGGACTCCACAACTGCATCAGAAAAAATGTTATAAATTGTCTTGACAAGGTCTTCGTATTTCGTCATCTCTTGTATTGAAACACACTTCTTTGAATTTGAAGAATGGATATTTAAATATTATGCATGTGTTTGGGTTTGTATTATCTTGTATTAAAAGACACCGATTTGATTTTGAAGAATGAATATTGGCACACGTATGGATGTGTGTACACATGCACAATACATAGACAGGCTCTAAAACCAGAAAGCAAAAATTATGACAGAATAAATTAACTTTCAGCTAAATGAAAGGGCAAGAACCAGCATGCTTACCATTGGTTTCTTCCATATCAACGATTCAGGTGCCCAGGGAATCAAACTGAACTATATTCCAGACAAAATAAAAACTGGGTCGCTAGATTATCAATGCAGAAAGCCCAAAAAATGCTATATTGCTACAACGCTTTAGTCTTCCACGTTACCCAGATCTGCACACGCACGGACAGCCAAAACGGTTTTGATGCCTAGACAACTTGCATTCGCATCAATTTTAGACGTATTAGTCATCTTCTCTACCTACCCCAATTGGCAAACTTGAGTTCAGAAACACAGATGATAATGCATAGAAATAAATAGGATAACAAATGGGTCTACCGTATCCCGGATTCAGATACGACCCACTGAAAATAAAATGAAAAGATCCTAAATACAAGTGTCCCACTAATAAACTTATAAGAAAAATGAGATTAGGATCAAAGATTCTTGCCTCCCAAAAATCGACAGATGCAGGAAGGGACCTGAAACA
>ML786867.1:289156-317954 GCA_009831015.1 Picea engelmannii | reverse complement strand
GAGGAGAAGAGGCACATCTCAGGAGAGATAGTTTAGTGTATTCCAGGAGGAAGACACCAGTTGGTTGATTTCGGTGTTGAAAGACACACCCTAGTCACCGGGAAGATCATCCAGGTCTTCCATCATTCTTCATTGATTCCGCAATGCTCCCATATTCCGGGTATTATATTTTAGTTTCTTATTTGTATTCCGGCTAAGATCCTTTTATCTTTTGATCTAGCCGAGTGTTGTTATTTTATTCAGCCGCAGTTGCTTATTTTCTGGCTAAGATCCTTTGTATGTTGATCTAGTCGAGTATTGTCAGTTATTCAGCCGCATTCGGCCATTTTGTAATCCACAGAGATATCATAATACAAACTTGCAGTCCTTTGTCGCGTTTATTATTTGTATGATCATTTATATGCTGTAAAACTTTGATCCTACACACACATTAGCCGCATTTCCCAGACTAGCTAAGTCATGAACATTACATTAGATTAAACAAATCTCAGTTGTAAGATCTATCAGAGTCATGTGACCTCATTAAAAAGGTCAAGTAGCTTAAGGATTTGTGTTGATCTAGGTCATTGATCGATGCAATTCACTGTCGTCCGATCTAGCACATGTGGAAGTTGTACCAGAAGAGGGAGAGAGAGAGGGTAGGGGACCCACTCCTCCTGCAACCGATAGTTGAGTGGAAGGTGGATGCTTGTCAGTAAAGGCAGATGAATGAGTGTATGTCAAGTGACAGTCGGTACAGGTGGGACCCATAGTTATCAATGGAAAGAGTCAAGAGTTAATATTGATTGTTCACCAGGGCATCAAGGGTAAATCTCGACCATCCATCGAAGATTGGTTTTCAAAAAGAAACAGAGCAGGCTAAGTCGACATCCTGATAAGGAGAATCCAATAGCGGGAGCTCGAATGTCTTACAGGAAGGAGGTTGCAGGAAATCTCGTTTAAGGAGATTTTCCTAAAGGGGGAGTCTGATGGTAATAGCCCGAAGGTGTTGTGGGGAGTGAATCTTCGAGGGTTTCATGGGCTACAGAGTTTCAAAAGGTCTTGAAGAGAGGAAATATGACATCCCAACGACTCGAGTCCAATGAGGTAATCCCAATAGTCTTGCGGGTTCTTGACTTCGGGAAGAACCCTGGGCATGGTAAATGACCATTCCGACTATGTGAGCCTAATGGCTTGTGTCTAGAAGCTTACAAGTATGTTGGGGTCAATTCCCTTCAACCTTGTGAGGAGGCAGGTACATGTTAGCCGACATGTGTGGAGTAGGTCCACTTGGACGCCATGTGGACTTGATAACATCATTGTACACATTACGCCTGAGAAACCTTAAGAGGCCATGTCTTCTGATCTAGAGCTTGGATTTGGGCATAGTTAAAGTCGTTGGAAAGCTCTTGAGGAGAAGAATTGATCTCTAATATCGGAGTTAGAGTTAGAGTGATGGTTTGGAAGAGTAAGTATAGAGGATTATGAGAAAATATTGTGTGCCCCACGAGCTTGATATGGTTTAGGGGGTCGAGTGTGTTATATGGCATTCCAAGGCATACCATGGGTCATGGGAGGAAATTTTAACATGATTAGGTCCCTCCATGAGAATAAGGGAGGTCTTAGGAGATTGGATTTCGAAAATGAAGCCTTCAAGGACAATATAGAAAGGATGCGACTAGTGGACATCCCTAATAGCAGTGGTAAGTATAGATGGAATAATCGCAGGGGAGGAGTACACAAGATAGTTGTAAGGTTAGATAGATTCATGGAATTGGAAGACATGATTCAAACAAGACGGACCATCACAACAAAGATCTTTCCATTAACAGGTTATGACCATTGGCCTGTTGGACATTGGGTTCAACGCTTCTAGCGAGTTTCGCGACATGGGTTAACCCTCCTCTCGTGGATCCTAACTCAGATGATTGTGGCAGAGACTAACACCTACGGGTTTTGGTCTAATGAAAATCAGAGTCCAACAAATGGTATCAGAGCGATAGGTCGTGAGTTTGAAACTCGCCCGACATGCGCTAGGTGGGAGATTGTTGGGCTTTGGGTTCAATGCTTCCCACAAGTTTTGAGACATGGGTTAACCCCCTCTCATGGATCCCAACTTTGGCGATTATGGAAGAGACTAACACATGTGGGTTTTTTTCTAACAACAATCAGATTCCAACATGGCCGATTGTGATGACTTGGGAAATCAATATTAAACCCTGACATCGACCCTTTAGATTTGAGAAATTTTGGATTGATTACGCAAAATTTCTTCAAAACATCAAGAAGTGGTGGCAAGGGAGAACAAAGTTTCATGGGACAAAGATGTATCTCTTAAAGCACACTAAGATGAGACTCAAGATTTGGAATAAGGAGGTCTTTGGAAATATGTTCAAGGATTGACTCCGGCTAGAAGGAGAGATGGAAGAGGTTCAACATTCCATAATCAGAAGCGATCGAACTATGGAATTGGCCACAAGGGAGGAACAACTCAAAATTGACATAGCCCAAAAAGACATGCATGAATAAATTCTTTGGAAACAAAAGTTGAGAATAAAATGGTTGAATGAAGGAGATATGAATACTAGGTTCTTTCATAACTCACTCTTTAATAGGAGCAACAAGAACCAGATTGCAAGACTCAAAACAAAGGAAGACATGAAACTAGAGAAACATGGTGATATCGAAGAAGAACTAACAAGACACCTTGGTCAGATTCTCAAAGAACCAAATGAAGAACATAGTGTAGCAATTGGGGAGATCACCAGAACCATCCCAACCATGATAATGGAGGAACAAGATGTCTCACTAATGCACCCATTTCCCCTTACAGAAGTGGAATAGACAGCAAGAGAGATGGTTGTGGGTAAATGATCGAGCCCATACGACTTCACAATGGAAATATACCAATCATTTTGGCCCATCATCGCTGATGATACATAGGAAGCGGTGGAGGAATCTCAAGCATGTGGTAGAGTCCTTGAAGCTTTTGACTCCACTTTCATTACATTAATCCCAAAAGAATGAGATGCGGCCATTGCATATAAGTTTCACCCTATCTCCCTTTATAATGTCATTTATAAAATTGTGTCGAAGATTACTGCTAACCAACTGAAGCCCCTATTATGCAAGATCATATCCCCTGATCAAGGGGGATTTTTGGAGGGGAGACAAGTCCCAAATGGATGATGATGAAACTAGATATTTCAAAGGCCTATGATCACCTTAACTAGAATTTCATCCAAAGTATGTTGGAGGCCATTGGATTTTGTAAAGAATGGATGAGCTGGATTGGAAACTTAGTCTCATCGACCTTTTTCTCCATCCTTATTAATGGGTCACCAACCCCTCCTTTTAATCCTTCTCGAGGCATAAGGCAAGGGGACCCTCTATCTCCATTCGTATACATCATAATGGTTGAGGGCTTGGGAAGGGCCTTTAAGGTAGCAGTGGTAGAATATTATCTTAAAGGTTTGTCCCTTCACCCTGAGATTGATCCTCTTTCACAACTTCAGTTTGTGAATGACATGCTTCTTATGGGCCTGCCCTCGATTAAGGAAGTTCTAGGTTTCAAAGTCGTTCTTGAGATGTTCATGAAAGCCTCCACAGCAGTGATATATCACCCAGAGTCCCAAATTTTCTTCTTTAACATGCCAAGGGTTGTTCAGAGAAACATTGTGGGCATCCCAGGATTTCAAAGGGACTCCCTTCCATCCAAATACATGGGAGCCCATCTCCTATATAAATCCATGCACAATGGCTCTTGGGAAGAGTTGTTATCCAAACTAGAAGCTAAAATCGCTAGTGGGAATTTTTCGTTCCACACTATGCTGGGAAGGATTCTCCTTATTAAGGTGGTGCTTCAATACATGCCTTTGTATCTTTTTTGTGTGTTGCATGCACTGGCAAAGATCCTTAAGAGCATTTGTAAACTGTAGTCGGCATTTTCTTGAGGAGGACCATCAAAAGAAAGAAGGTGGGCATTGTTCGCATGGGATAAGTTGTGCACCTTAAGATCAACAAGGGGGTTGGGTATCAGAGAACCCTTGATCATGAGTAAATCACTAGTAGCAAAAGCCTAGTGGCATTGATTAAGGATACGAAGAGATATGTGGGCAAGGTTGTGATGAGCCAAGTATGTGACTAACATGACTAAGGAAGATCTAGTCAGAGTGGAAGGGGAGAATCTTGGGTCTTTAATTTGGATCAATGCATGGAACAATCGTACTCTAGAACAAGGAAGTTTCTTTTGGGAAATAAGAAATGGAGACTCAACTCTCTTTTGGTATGATGTCTGGCAACAAGAACCCATCATAGGCAACTAGGAAATTTTTAAATAGCTCAAGGATAATATGATAGACAATGAATTGATGAATGTGAGTCAATACAAGGAAGAGGCTAGAGAACTTCAATAGGGGGGAAATAAAGTATGGAAACAATGTGGATCTTGGCCTGTAAGATGGGAGGAAGAAACTAGGAAGGCGATGGAGGATCATATCCAAGCCAAAATGATCAGGAATAGGAGTGAGAAGGAAGTTTTAAGATGGGGTCAGAAGGGGGAAGGTAATTTTACAGTCAAGAATGCATATAGGATAACAACAGGGATGCATGGCATAAAGCGGAAAGAAGTATGGGAAAATTCTGGAGCCCATAGAACTAGCCTAAAATCCCCACTTTCCTTTGGTTCCTGGTCACCAAGAATAACTTACGTGGGAGCGTCTAACCAAGAGAGGGTACGAAGGACCATCAATATGCTTGATGTGCCAAGAAGAGGGGGAAACCTCAAACTACTTGTTTAGTAATTGTTGGTCAACTTCAATACTCTGGGATAGGGGAGTAGCTTCATTTATACAGTTAGCTAGAGTACAAGGAGAGGTAACCCAAACGATTGAACACTAGAGAGTTAACCCATTCAAAAATGACATAGTGAATCGGTTGTGGAACTCTTTTCAAGAATGTTATTATGGAATGTCAGGAAAGAGCACAACATGCGTATATTCAAGAAGGAATATCAAACCATTGATAGGATATGGAATATAATACAAACAAATACCAAATAATTGATAATTGTTGTGACATGGATAAAAGAAGACTAGAATCTAGCAGAAGGGGAAGTAATCATACTCCAAAATGGACAAAACGATAGAGATACCATGATACAAACCCCCTCCAACCTCCAAATCTAAAGATATTTGGGAACCCCCTCTAGAAAAGCATATCAAGTTGAATTTTGATGGAGCCTTGAAGGGTAATCTTGGGTTTGTTATCACACAAAATGTAGGTTGGGAAAATCCCAATCCAATCCACAAGATGGCGATAACGGTGGCAGTTTACCGATTGTCACCTCAAATAAACCCTCCCCTCGCTTTAGTGAAGGAAGGATCCAACACAAGGGGAGAGTTCTGGGTGAACCTAGGGGAATTGAGATGAAAAGTGAGACGATGGAAGTGATTCCCCTCTAGGTCAATTTGCTAAGTGATAAGTGGCTTGATAATGAGTCTCAGGGATGGTTTATGGTTTCCAAATGCTTGAGTACCTGCGGAAGATGATTGTCCATGCCCGATACACAAGAAAAGGAAAGTATACAAGCTTAAGGTTATGTGGAAAAGCAAGTTAATATTGTTTTCCCTATTTGTATTAGTCAACAGAGATATATATCAGCAAGTAAATGATTGTTAAAGCTGCTAACAAGATGCTAAAAGTCAGGTAAATGATGCAAGAGATAAGCTCGCAATCACTAGTATAACCCAAGTATGAAAGCACAAGACTTTAGCAACAAACTATGGTTGTTATAAAAATTATTGCAGAGATATTTTATCAGCCTTATGGCTGTAGCAAACTATTTTTGTAGCAGAAAATTTAAACCCACAAAACAAGCAATTGAACCACCCAAAAAGTGCACCGAGGCTAGTAGATTATAGGGGCAATTTATTAGCAACTTTTGATGGTTGAAATGTGAGTTATGATCAAGAAGAGAGTAATTTGCTGAAACCCTAATGGTTGTAGCATTTATTGAGTTATAGTTATAAGAAGACTAAGCAATCAAATATTCCCTAGAGGCCTTAGAAACCTCAAAGCATCAAGAAAAGATTCCAACTTAAACAAGATCAATATCTCTCTAAATCACGTTTACCAATGCAAACAATTTATTTCTCAAATGAAAACTTCAGATTAGTGCCTTTAAAATTTGGGTGAATGGAGTCTTGAAAGTATGAGTTAGATCCACAACGTCCCTAGGGGTGTAAACCCTCTTACTCCCCAGGGCATGCAAATCAAACTAAGGTAAATCTAGGAGGGTGTACACCCTTGTACTCCTCCTAGCATCCTTGCAAAAATTGACTTATCAAATTGAAAATAACATGAACCTCGGTGGAGAGTGTATCCTCTTATACTCCTCCAAGGGTTTAAGACAATAATATCAACGAAAGTAGTAGAAAACACCAACACATGCAAAAATTTCCTTACCAATTCCACAATAGCAAAGACCAAACCCTAGTTTACCAACTAATGTCCATCCATAAGCAATAGAAGAAGTCTCCAATAGGTGCGCACCACCTTAACTCAACAATTCACCAAGAGAGATCACCAAAAATCATTTGCACAAGAGAGAGATATTCAAATTTTCCAAGTAGGGCGCAAATTCCATCCACAATATTCTTCTCACATTGGGAGAGCTATGATAAAATGACAAGAGTTTGACCTCTATTTATACTAATCCTCTAAAAAGTGTTTGTCCACTTAAATTTAGGGTAACCACAAAGTAAAGGGTCAACAACCCTTACTTTTCCCCTTTATATTATCAAATTCAAATTTAACTTTAAAAAATGCACAAAAGAAACCCTAAGGTGACGTCAACCCTCCAGAGGGTGACGTTTTGACACTTTTTTGCAAGTCGTTGAAGTTGAGGATGGAAGTCGTTGGGCCTTCTAGGGCCTCCCTCTCATGTGCTAGGGTTTCCTCCTTCAAGCCATGTCTCCTTCCATCAAAATGTGCAAAGTGTCCATCATCAATAACTCCACCACCAAAATCCTAGCCCTAGGGTGACGTCAAGCCTCAAAATATGACGTGTTGGCTTCAAGAAGCCAAACATTGGGCTAGTAGGGCCTAGGAAAGGTCCTCAATGGTGTATCCTTTTTCCTCCAAACACAACTTTCATCTTCCTTCTTTTCCAAGGTGTGGGTAATGGTATCCGACATGTGGGCTTCAAACCCCAAGGAAGCCCAAGCTAGGCTTGTTCTTCCAAAACCGTCCACCAAATACGTCTTGCAAAGACAATGAATACACCCTCCAATGATCTCAAGTCAAATGCAGCATGATAAGAAAATCAAGTCAATAAAATAGCCATCTAAGCATGTGCATCAAAAACCACCTCATCAAACTAAACAAGTGCTCAAAGACCCTATGCAATTTGCCAAGTTTAGGTATGGGAGGGTTGACAAGGTGACCTATTGGGTGAATCATCCCCTAAGTCAAGGAGTGTTTCCTGGGTAAACCCCTCTCTAAGACATGTGGATAAGATGATATGGATAGGGGGAAAGAATTTTGGGAATGGGGTTCATGACATACAAGGGATCATAGTGTATCATTTATGGGTGCCTTTGTAAAGGGCGTGTTGCACCTTAGTTTTCAATGCATCCTTTTTCCAAGCCTATTTATTGCCATTAATTAGTTAAGGTCCAAACACTTGGTACTTTCTAGGGTTAATCGATTATCTTGGGGGGTAGTACCAAAGTGTAGCTTGGAGGGAGAAGTACACATGGTTCCATGGGGGTATAGTCTAGCTTGTAACACACATTGTGTAAATCCGTCAACAAGTGGGACATTTATATTATGTGTTTGCTTTTGCAGGTGTTTGATTTTTTAGGAGAAACATTTCATTGTTCTCAAGACCTCTTTGGCCAAGCATATGGAAGGTTCATGATTAGGCTTTTATCTTTTGTCGATTATCTCCCCTCTGGGCCTTCAACCCCTTCTTCCCATGAAATTAGGGACAATCCCTTCTTGGGTCAATATACCCGAAAATCCCAAAAGGTAAGGAGATGAGGGGATGAAGTGTGGAAAGTGACAAGCATGGTTAGGAATTGCATGATGACTCATCAAGAGGACCCCCCAGTAGAAAAAMTATTCCTATGGGTGACCACTTACTAGCGTGCAATGTCAACCACCAAGGTGAAACAAGGAAAATAACATAATTWCGAAGCAAACGTTACATAATCAAAAGYAGTTTCAAATGCAACAAACTCAAATGYCTCAAATATTGAAGTGACACTCACCATAATACCTGACGTGTAACTCATGGAGCAAGACCCAATGTCTTCTGGAAGCAAGATGATGTTGTGGATACCCTCATGATGAACCTGAGATCTGTGGTGGTGAAGYGAGCCTCTATCTATGCAAGTGGACACTGTTGGTCAAGCTATGTCTCAGTMCTCCGTGTCTACAACCTGAGAGCCTYGAGACATCATCTCCTTAGTTATCCCTAGGAATTGGGGATAACATCTGGCTCCTACTTGAGGACATGTACTCGTCGTAGAGTGCATGAGAACCGCAACATCTCATGGTGGACCTGTGCCTACACACGCTGAAACAAGAAACTCTTTAAGTGTAGGATGACGCACTCATCCTTTGTCCATATAATAAAAAACCAAAAATGACAACTAATTTAGAATTTTTTTTTTTTTTTTTTGCATTTTTTTATATATATGATGAAAATAAAAACATATAAATCAATAATTCAAGTAGAGCAAAATGAGAGTAAAAAATAAAATGCAACTAAACTACCATGAGCAATCAATATGCAAATGTAGGAAATCAAAATGACCTACCTACTTACCTGGGGTCTAGGCCCTGACGATGTCAAGTGCCTTAAATGTAGGTTCAGAGAAGAAACCCATCTATTGGTAATGGCATCTTTCTCTCGTCCAAAGTTGTCAAGTAATACTTTTATTTTTCAGACTTCTTCTTGACGATGTAAGGGCCAAGCCAAGATATATCATCCTTATGGTCATATTTAGGCTTTCCCTTCCTCTTGTCCCACATGAATGCAAGACTTCCTTCACCATAGTTGATGTAAGGTATATTCTCAATGTAAGGATAGGAAGGAGGTTCTATGTTGACTGCATTTTTAATGGCTTTTTCACGTTCTTTGTTTCCTTTATCTTCCTCCTTCTTCAATATCTGGATGGATATGGGTTCTTTCCCTTGTATCTTTGCAAGCTTCTCCCTGTATTCATCCATCCTTGGGAGTAGAATATCTATGCAATCTTCCTCCGCAAAAGGCAGGTCCCATGGGTTGTACTCAATGATTTGGCGAGGCACATCAAAGTCACACTCACTAGTGTAATAAGGGATATTTGGATCCATCACATGCTTCTCATCCCTCTCCCAACTATATAAGATCTCAAAATTGCCATCTCCCATAGGAATATGCGCGTGGGTAAGATCCATACTGAGGAAGCCCCCAAGGGAAGCAAAACAACTCCTTGATAGAAGAATTCCCCGGGCATCTGGACCGTCAATCACTACTATGTTCATAAGGATACTGATATGAGGGAAATCAATCAGGTAAACTTCCACATTATCACATAACCCATAAAATTTGACCCCTTGGAATCAATACCACAAACATTCCCATATGGCCAGGTTGTCCTCAAACCAAGTTGTTCCATCACCTTTAAAGACATGAAATTCGTTGAGGCCCCATAATCTAGCATATAATTGTTCAAGTGAAAACTATTTATGCCCAAAGAAAGATAGAAGGGAGGGTCACTATTCCTTTTTTGATCAAGATACATGGTGTTCAAGATGATCGAAGGGTCCTCTTTTTCGGTTGGTACGTTTAATAACTTCAAGACTTCCCTCCTCACAAAAGGAATCTTGCACATTTCTATCACAAAGACTGTCATATTAAACTTTCCAAACATGGTTGCAATGTCTATGTTCAAGTGAATCTCGCCTTCTATTGGATTTGGAAGCAATCTCATGTACTAGAGGTGGAAGTGGTGGGACCACCTTCTCCGTAGATGGAGGAGAAACCGTTGCTTCTAGTTGGAGTAAAGTGGAAGGTTGTGACGGAGGAACTAAAGCCTTATTTATTCTAGCGTATGTTAAAAAACCCCTCTTCCTCCATTCCTTGATCTAATCATCTGTTAACAGGTTTAACACTCAGAGTCATCCCTCTCTTTCTCCTTTTCTTCTAACTTCATCAATTTGTTCATGCATGACATCTTCCTCTTGGAAGTTATAGATCATGTCCATGAAGTTCATACTATCAGGAGAGTCTTCATCTCGTCGAGGGAATTCATCCTCCCGGTGAGGTTCTTGGCATGGAGAACACCATGGTGTCTCTTCTGTGTTGACCATTCCAACCGGGTTCAACGTGTCATGATCTTTTGCCTCTTGTCGAGGCCTTGGCTTCCATCTTGTGGCATCTCTTTGTTGTCTAGTAAACTGAAGTCTAGGGGCAGATTGATTTCTTTCTACTGTGTTCATACGACCCATGCTATGATTTTGAGCCTGGACAAACTGATTCAAGAGAGAAATTGGGTCTGGAGCACTGCTACTGGAAGCTTTAGTCTTTGCCTCTGTCTTAGTATGAGGATACTAAAAAGGATCAACCTTGGAGTCAAGAAGATTCTCTTCAATTTTTGCACTGTACCCTTTAGCTTGAGCCAAGGTGGTGGGCTTCTTGTCCTTCAGGATGAAACATAATTTCCCATCAAAAGCATTCATGTAAAGGAGATGAACAACTGGATATGCAGGACATAGATCTGCGAGGATTTTACTGTATAACCTGTTGAACCTATTGTCAAATTCACTTACTATCACATTCTTCTTCTTCTTTATTTTATTGAACTGAGCTATGGATGGGACAACCCTCATTCACTATGTGCCTGAGTTCCATAATTGGTAGGCTTATGGGGTAGTACTAGCTTTGCACCACAATGAAAACTGAAAGAAGGGAAGGGATATCATGGTTTAATGTGGATGACTAGGGGCCATGATGGGGGACGTAGCATTGAAAATTATGGAAGGGAATGGAGTTGGGATTTATCAGAAGTTGAACTCAAGGAAGGAAAACTATTTTGTTTCAAAAACTTCATGTTCTAAGGTGAAGGAAAATGACAAAAACAAGTGATTGAGCGACTTAGGGCGTTCCCAGGCCTGAAAGCTTAGTAGCCTGTCCAGCTTCGCTTGTTATTGCTTGTTGCTAGTATGTGTTGTGTCAAGAGTGTGGGTGCAGGGGTTTTTGCTTGGTCTAGTCGCCTGGTGTTGGGATTGTTTGTGGGATTTTGTGGGTGATTGTGAGTTGGAGGTAGCTCAGGGAGACCAAGGCATAATCTAGGTTGGATTGGTGTGGACCGCGTTGGAATTTTGATCTTGCAATCAGAGAATGGGGAGTGCTTGCTCAGAGTTCAGAGCTATCTATTGGAAGGAATATTGATTGGGTTGAGATGGTGGTGATGTCATGTCAAGGAGCTTGAGGTGGAAAAAGGTTGGGGACCATAACCACAAGAAAGGCGATCCCGAGGAATAAATCACCATTAAAAGTGCATACAAAACGCGAAAGCTGGGAGGCAAAGTGCCTGTTTATGGAGAAATGATCTGACTTGGTGAAGGAGCGGGTTGAGGGTGGAAGGAGACTTCAGAGACAAGTGATAGAAGATGACTAATGAATGGTTGGTGGAGGAGGTGGGTCACAGGGTGTTAGACCTCAGATTTTCATGCACCAGAGAGACAAAATACTTTCGGATGGCAGAAGTATATTGGATGGTAAAGGAAATTATTGCCTAGGTAATTGAGAAGAAGCATGATGAGAAACATGATATCTTGCACCACACCATCCAAATTTTTGAAGTGAAATTCAAGGCGGTCTGCAAGTTTGTCTTTGGTGTTGGCATCATAGTCACCCCTCGTGGAGGAAGAGAAGAAAGGAAGGCGGAAGGTGGAGGACATTGCAGGCTATGTGGGCACATAAGCCCTTACAATAGAAATAAATGAGGACCCTCAGCCTTCCAAGAGAACGTAAGAGCATGCAGATGATGGAGATGTGATCCTGGAATTGGTTATGGAGGAGACTCCACCTCCCTTTATGGCTTAATATTAGTTAGACATGTACTTACAATTTTAGTTTACTGTCATACAATTTGTTGTTTTAGATGAATAGGGATGGGTATGAAGTTCTTTTTTTGCAGGATATAAACCTTATAGTAATGGATAGTAAGACCATTTATAATGGCACCACACTAGTAGAGGCATCGATTTCCTCTTAAGTCAGGCCTCTACCAACAACTTGATGTATTTGTCTCTTTTTGTATATTAATGTGAAATATAGATATGGTTTTTAGCTTTAAAAAAAATGTAAGAGGCTAGTTCAATTTGTTGTCGTTAATTTTGCTACTATTTAGTTAGTTCTATGTTATAATTTAAATCCCCTTGGGTTAGGTATACTAGTGTATACCAATGGATTTATTATGAATGCTATTTACAAATGTGGAGAAACAGGCATTTAGGGGAAATTTTAGAGGCTAAGATCCACCACTTGACTAATTTTCCATTTTTTTCCAAAAAAAAAATGAAAGTCCATTTTTTTCTAAAGTAATTTCCTAAATTTTATACAATAAAATAATTTACTTAAAAATTTACTTAAAAATTTACCAAAATTTTCCATGAACTATATAAAATGATTAGAAATTTTAATGTTTTTAAAAAAATTACTAAATAATTTATAGTTAACATATTAAGAATTAGTAAGATTCTCCAAGTTTTTCACACTTTGACATAAGTATAGATTCTTAAACATTTTCCTATATCCCTTGGGTTTCTAGCATCTTGTGGATGGTATCAAGTGTAAACTCATCAATGTCAACTACAACACCTAATAAGACGAGCCTAACCAACTACCCATTCCCAAAGCCCACTACTCTAACTAATGAGGATGTTGCTTTACCTATCAGGAATAGGCTCTCCCACCTTTACACTTGCCTCCACAAATATTTTTTACTTTCCTAAATTTTCAACAAGCACATTGACAAGGTAAATTTAAATGGGTTCATTAATGGGTTATGGCTTCCAAATGGGCTTGGCCTCCTTGGAACTAACTAAGATGTTGGATCAATTCTTCCTATAGGGACATTGAGTGAGGAATGCAACAAAGATGGTGAGCCTGGGGATTATCCATACGACGTTTTACATCAAGCTCTAAGCACTTAGTGACTCAAAATAACTCATCGAGATTTTATATATACTCGTTAAGAGCTCAACATGTCACTTATCAATCACCCAAGATAGACCCAATTCATGTGTGTGTGAATTAGGTTTAACTCGGGTGGTTGGGAGGAATGTTTGTTATCCTCCCCATCTAAGAGATTACTTGGGTTTCTTGAATGTATTTTTGTGCTCGAAAAGAATTAAGAGAAGCGTTCCAAGATCACCATAGTGTTGATGACTTAGCAAGTTAGGAAGGTCACTATTTTGATAAATATTTTGAAATTATGAAAACGCTCCAAGAGGAAGTGCTTTTCATCTTCAACCCTCTTAATGTCACAAAGATGATAGATTCTTTCATCCCACGATGTTTCGAGAATTTTCCAATGCCCAGTTTCACTATGTAGCTCGTGAGAGTTTGTTCTTATTTTAGCAATGTTGATTTTCTTCTTTACACTAGTTAAAACATATAGATAGTTTTGATCTTCTTGGTTAGGGTTGACCACCTCCTTGTAGTATCTTAATTTTCTTTTATCCTCTAACTCTTTATTGCACCACAAGTTCTGCTTAAATTTAGATGTAACAATACTTTTAGTATTATTGATATTCTACGAAATGGTTTCTTCCTTTATTCCCCAAGGATTTAGCGAATACTTAGCATCTTTATACCATCCTTGCTTGAGTCGATGTTGGTTTTGTCTAGAGTTGGAAGCAATTTTGGGGAGCCTCTTGTCATCTGTGTTGTTTATCTCATCCTTGTACATTTTAAATTACCTAATCATAGCCATGCTCTCAATGAGGGAAAGGCTCGCTCCTATGAGGAGGATAAGATAGGGTGTATTGAATTTAATTTTGAGATTTTAAGTTATAAAATCATTTTGGATCTGCTCCATCTTTCTCCAAGATTCTCTAGAGAAACTGCAACCCTAAACTTCACTTCCATATAAGATAACAAGAGTGACGAGGGGCCCCTGGGGTGTAGGGCAGTTAGTGATGGAGTGTATTGTTGAGGCACTATGTTATGTGAAGTCACTAGTTTGAAACCTCAGCTTACCTTGTGTGTCACGTATGGGGAGTCGTGGGCACACCAGGAGGTTATAGTGGTAGCAGTTGGATAACACGACCCCATGTCACACGAGTACATTCTCGACTAGTTTCTGATTTCGACAGTCACAAAAACAATTTAATAAATTAGAAAAAAAAACAAAACAAGAGTGATTAGAGTCTCAAAGAAGAACTTATTCTTATCCCATAGCCAAAGGTTTGGTAATTTACAATTGTTTTCAAGCCCATGGTAAGATTTCCACCCCCATTTATCCTTTACTCAATGCTATTGTTCCAATTRAGCTTGTGATAAATATTGATTCCAAGATACTTGTATGARGGMACTTTCTCCAAGYTGTTGTTGTCATAAACAAAAGTATTATAGGTGATCTTTTTGGATTTAATTGTCACAACCTTCATTTGTCAGTGTTCACAGTCATACCCATATTAAAGYATAAGTCCTTAAGGATTATGTAATTTCCCTTTCCAAATGATCACTAATAGCCTAAGTGATTCCCTAGTCAGTGGAAGGAAAGGAGATTAAYTAGTTATTTGATGTCATCGGGGCGAAAACAATTATTTTTAAATGTGACATTGAGTAATTAAGTGAAAATGTGTTACTTACCATAGAGGGTTGATTTTGCTTGAAGAGGGTCGTACTTACCATAAAGGGCTGGGTTTTTCATTGKTGGGACAMATTTCCTTGGTTGGGKGTGAATTATTTCCTCGATGTGCYGATCTTATCACTGTTGGGGCCGATTATCCTTTGTTGGGATGAGCTAGATCTCTTTGYTGGRCTGGTTTGTTGTTGTTGGGGCCACCTCTTCTTGTTGGGAAGAGTTGTATCCAAGTTGGGMAGAATCTGGTTGTGAAAGGGATGATTTCTCACTAGGGGAATTTAGTATTATATGGTAGCTGAATTCTGGGTAGAAAAGACCATTTTTGAAGTAGTGTAGTGGGGGTTTCATTTGTTGTTACATCCCTAACATCATCTCTACCTTCGAGCCAAATTGTACCATCCAAGTGCCAATACTTTCAAGACAATTATGTGAGTTATTTTTGGATGTATCAACTCTGATTTAGAAGTTAAATAAATAATCAAATTGGCTTTCTTCTCTTGTTGTTGGTTAAGTTCCCATTGTTCAGAGTTATTGTTATTATATATTATATATTAAATGTATTTCAAGAGGCTGCAAATTGTTTGCTAAAACCATAACTTTAGCAAACACATATTTACATTGCAACAACAAATTGTTTGACAAAATTTGTAACCCAAGAAACACACGAGAATTCTATCAACCATATACAAGGGATATTACAATGGTATCAGGGCCACAGTCCTACCAGCCTATGAGTGTTTCTTGTTTTATGAGGCGGGAATACAAGGAATATATCACTTACAAAAGTAGAAGGGAGGGAGGATAAAAAATCATATTTCACTAAGAAGAAGAAGATGAAGACATGGAGGACAAGAATGAGCAACCTGAGGGTAGTACCATGAACATTCTAAATGATTTAGCAAGGGGGGAAACAATAACTGGTACAACTCACGACTCAATTAATCAACAATACTCAAGTCAACCAAAACATTGGGGGAAACAATGGTTCGGGGGGTGCTAATGGACACAATGGGAACCAAAAACATGGGAGAAACAATGGTCCAGGGGGTACTAATGGACACAATGGGAACCATGTAGATGGTAAAAAAAACAGTATTCCCGCACAAACCAACACTAGGATCACCAGTTGAGTGATTCCTATACCCCTTTTGCTTTGGTTCTTGGGGGAGAAACAAACATGAAATCAAGGACAACAAGGATAGGGTGAAACCTTTAATGATTACTTGAGGGAGTACCTGACTCTTGGTGAGGAGTTTCAGGAAGCCATGTCATTATAGGACTATTGTGCTATCAAATATAGAAACATACCAAGGGATTTCAATATGGGTCAACAAAACTTGGATCTCATGAGAAAGGTTGGGAATCTAACAATTCCTTCCTTTGATGGTTCGAACAAGTGCACGGCTAGAGCATGGGTTCAGAAGTTGGACACACACTTCCAACTCAACCCTATGACAGAAGCATAAGCGATTAAATTTGCTACCTTGCATTTAGATGGAGAGGCCCATGAGTGGTGGTACCATGGATTGGTCACCTTGGGACATGCCAACATTACCTCCTATCTGGACTTCACATAGAAGTTCATGGAGGGGTTTGAGAAAAAGGATATGGAATTACAGTTCAGAGAGTTGGCACAAATCAAACAGGTTGGGACCTTAGATGCCTACATTAAATAGTTCTAGAGGCTTGTAGTCATAGGGAGAGATATATCTAAATAGAGGTTAGTTATGTTGTTCAATGAAGGATTATCTGAGCCACTGCATGGTTGGGTGAAAGCCTTCAAACTCAAGACTCTACAGGATGCCATCATCAGGACACAAGACATGGAGGATGCATTCCCAAAGAAAAAATATTTCTCCAAACATTTCATTCCATTGAAAAACAAGGATAAGAAATCTTTCCAGAAGGAGGTCAAGGGTGGAAATATAACCACTCTATTAGGGATCCCTAGATATTACACTTTCAGGATTATGGTAGTGTTAAAGGGACACCATGTCACAACTTTGATTGACAATGGGGCGACCCACAACTTCATTGACACAACATTGATGGCCAAGAGAGGCAATCCAACATAGGAGTTTGAGGGGTTCAATGTAGTAGTTGTTGATGGGTACAACATGGCACGTACACAAAGGATCCCGAGGTTGGATGTGATATTGGGAAACTATACGTTGACCAATGATTTCTATGTAGCTAATCTAGCAGACACCAATGTGGTATTGGGTGTTCAGTGGCTTTATTCCTTAGGGGAGTTTGCGATGAACTACCAGGTAATGGAGATGATATTCAACGCAACAAATGGTAAGAGGGTAGTTCTGAGGGGTATGTCAAATGGTATGCCTAGGATGGTGTCAACCAAAAATATGGAGGCTATTTTTAGGCATGAATATGTGGTGTGTGCAACCGAGTGCTTGATTACAACTTAGGATGTAGAGCGCTGACAACATCATCATGTAGATATTCAAGCGTTGTTGAGTAAGCATGACAAGGTTTTTGGATAAATACCTCTAGGGAGACCACCTGATAGGGGATTTGAGCACACCATTGAGTTGTAGGAGGGAGAAAAACCTATGGTCAGTACTCCCTACATGCATCCAAAGAAACTCAAGGATGAAATTGAGAAGGATATTAAGGAATTGTTGGAGATGGGACACATCAGACCTAGCTCTAGTCCATTCGCTAATTCCGTAGTGTTGGTGAAGAAGAAGGATGACACCATGAGGATGTGCATTGACTATCAAGCCTTGAATAAGAAGACCATAAAATACAGGAACCCCATTCCCAATATTGATGAGTTATTAGATGAGTTGCATGGGGTCGTTTATTTTCGAAGATTGATCTTCGATCAAGGTATCATCAGATCAAAGTCAAAACTGCTTTCAGGTGCCATTATGGGAATTATGAGTTTTTGGTCATGCTTTTTGGGTTGACCAATGCACCAGCTACATTTTAGTCCTACATGAATCACATTTTCAACAAGCAGCTGAGGAAGTTCTCGTTGGTGTTCTTTGATGATATTCTTATATACAACAAGACATGGGAGGAGCACTTGAAACATCTAGATGTCTGAGCATCATGGAGGATTAGTCGTTGTATGCCAAGGAGTCAAAGTGTGAGTTCGACATGATAGAGATCTTATACTTGGGTCATGTGGTCAGTGCCCAGGGAGTACATGTACATAGGGAGAAGATTTAGGCCATATTGGATTGGTTACCGCCCAAGAACCTTACATAGTTGTGATGATTTTTTGGGATATGAAACTATTATTGGCTCTTTGTAAGGGGGTTCTCACAATTGGGCGCAACACTCACAGATCCTAGGAGGAAAGGGGCATTCAGGTGGACAAAGGAGGCCCATAAGACATTTGACATGTTGAAGGAAGTGATGAGCACTTATCCAGTTTTAGCACTTCCTGATTTCATTAAGTTCTTTGTGCTTGAGTGTGATGCATCGGGTGAGGACATGAGAGAAATTCTAATGCAACATAGACATCCAATAGCATATGATAGTAGGAAACTCATAGATTCAGAGAGACTCTATTCCATATATGATAAGGAGATGCTTGCCATCATGCATGCCTTGGTGAAATTCAGAGAGTACTTGGTTGGTGGAAAATTTGTGGTAAGGACTGACTACAACAGATTGAGACACTTCTTGGGGCAAAAGGACTTAAATGAGAGGCAACATAAGTGGGTCAACAAATTGGAGGCATATGACTTTGACATTGAGTATATGAAAGGGAAGAAAAATGTGGTTGTTAATGCCCTCTCTAGGAAGCCTGAAATACGTTCACTTGTAGAGATTTCATCAGATTGGAAATCTCGTCTCTTGGTGGAGTATTCTAAGAATAAATTTGCTTGTGAGTTGATGGATCACAACATATAGGATGGAAGATACAGAGTGGTGGATGATGTTGTAACATAGTCCACATTTTATTAATTTGGAATTTTCCATGATTTATAAGTTAGGATTGTAAAAAAATTTAGTTTTGTAAAAACAAAACAAAACAAATATAATAATAATAATAATAATAATAATAATTAGTTTAGTTTTGAATAAATTCTCTTTATCATATGAATGGTATTTTAGAATAGTTTTATTTTATTTTAAATAAAACAAAGGTTTATTTTAAACCTTAATTATGTAGTTTAAACCACACTTAAGTTTTATAAAGTTTGTTGTATAAGCTTTTTTGTTACTATATAGTTTTTAGATTATTAAAACGTGTTTATTGCTTGCATATTGATCACGCTGCAGGATCGTTAGATCAACGGTCCACAATAGATCTCCCCCGCATGCTCGACATTTAACATAAGGGGTGGGGGGTGGCGGTCAATACTCTACTCGCGTTAACGCGTTTTTGACATGGCACTCATCCATGAATTGCGACCCCCAGGGTATGTGGTTAGCCTAACCACACCCGACCCCCCACAATCAAAATTTAGCTAAGACATGTCTAGTATGACATCAATCAACGAAAAAGTTAAAATATTTAAATTTATTATTTCTAAATTAATTTTCTGCCAATTATAAAATCACACATATACATTTCAGGTGTAAAAAAGGGGGAAAGGTCAAATGTTTAATTTATTTGGATCTTGTAAAACATTCGACCGCTCAACTAATGCTTCCTACGAAATTTTCCATCGCCACTCGAGTCAGATACCTATTCCAGTCAACATCCTCCACGGGTAAACCTAAATTCTTCTTATTCTTGCAGTTGACATTATCAAAATGCAGTCATCTCAACCTACAAAAATTAAGAAAGTTATGAAAGTTGTAGAGGAAGATCTTATAGACAAAGATACAGATGTTTTCGATCTTGCCTTGTCATTTGATCCCTTTGTGTTATACCAACAGGAAAACCAGGGTTTTTAGGATTTGGTTAACCATTATTATGCATGGGAATCCGACCTCGCCAAATTCATAGTACCCCAGGTATACCATTTCCTAGAGTTTGTAGTATGGTGCGTTGAGAATTATGTCCCATCTAAAAGAGCCATAATCTCCATAGCCGAGTCTATTCTCATTGAATTAAATGCTCAGACTATTAGTGAGATGATGAAATGGCCATTGAATCCTCATAGTGAGCCGCTAAACGAATTAGTAGCAACCAAATGTTTATGAGAATCATAATCAAAAGACAGGGTTACCTTGCTATAGTCATATCTCTTTACAAATCTTGATGTTCCGGGTGATAATGTTGTTATTCAATCAAATCTCTTTCATGAAACTTCTTAGAAAATTATTTCTATGATTTCTATGATATTGGGGAAAAAATATGATTCGAAAGTTGATAAGTTTGTTTTAGTGATTATGGTTTCAATATGCCCAATCACAACTAAACCTATCACTAGATTTAATTATTTCTAGTTCCTAGCAGATCAAATCCACTACCAACTTTCTGAATTTGAGTCTCTCAGAAGTTTTAGATACCAATCTTACTTGGTTCACCCTTTTCTATTTACACAAGCCTTTCATGTTATGTATCTAGGGATAAAGGTTGAATATGATCTTGGTAACCCAACCTTAGTTATTCACTGGATTTATGTGATTATGAAGAAACCTTTGAATGTTGAATTTTCACAGTATGTTGATCAATTTTTGTCTAAAGCCTACCAAATCTTACACAATCAGGTTCCTCCTAGAATCTTTCATGAGTGCAAAAAACTATTGCAATTAATCCCAAACAAAAGAGTGGGAGACTAGTATATCATTGAACATTATATTGAAATCAAGGTTTATGTTTGTCAACTTTCTCCCTTTGACTTGCCTGTTTTTATGACTCCAATAATTTTTGCTCTTGAATATGTTAGGCAAAGATTTAACTCTGATGAAATTCACTTTGTGCCAAATAGGTATCAGGTAAGTTTTAAATTGAAGAAGGAAGTAGGTCCTTTCATGGTCAATACCAGATCAACACTGTAGGTGACAACAAAGATGCTTTCAACTCTGGGATTACAAATGGGAGAACCATGGAATTATGACCCTCACGACATAATTTCATCAAAGAAAATATCACATGGGAAGAGTCCTTATCAACATCAATAAAAAGAACAACTGGAGCTATTTGAAAATCAAGATAGTTGGCAAGATGTGCAAAACATTCTACAAATCCATGGTAAAGCATCTGATCAGTCAACAAAGTATCCAATCACATAAAATTTACAACAATTTGAGAAGACATACAAAAGGAAACATTCAAAGTCTGCCATAAAGAATCCAGAGACATGGGAAGAAGGATCAGTCAAAAAGAAAAAATTAGAAACGCATGAAGAAGAAGGAGATTGAGAATTGCTTGAAGAAATAATTCCAAATAAAAAGGGCCCTGCTATGATTACAGAGGTAACTTCTTCACAAAATCTCAAAAGTGTGGAAGGTAAACGTCAGACAGAGTATAAAATGGTTTTTATAATTTTTCTTTCTTGGGGAGCGATGGGTTCTGTGGTTTCTCTCCACTCAGAGGCTCGTTGTTGTGGTTAATTCTCTGGTCACCCTTTACTTACTGTCCCAGCGAGGACCAGAACCCTCCTTTGTTTTTTTCTCCTTCACCCGCGGAGGCTCGGGCGATTTTCTTGCCTTCCACTAAACCTATAGCCATGGTTTTTCATGACCATGACTCCTCCGTTCTCTTCTTGTTTTCTTTGCAGACGTGGATCAATGGTTTTAAACCATGGACAAGGAGCTAGAACACGTGGCCCCTCCTCCTTCTTCAAGCGAGGTTGACCGTGGCCTGGGGCTTCTGACAGATGGATTTTCGTCGCTCATCCAGACTCTGCTCACTTCCCCCGAGCCTCCTTCCCCTTTTACTGGTAAGCAACCCTCCTCTTCTTTCTCCTCACCCAGGGCAGACTCGTATGTTGGCTGCTTCAAAACTTTTTTAGAATTTTTGGTATCAGACCCCCTCATCTCAGATGGAAGCCTCCCCTCCGCTCCTAGTTCACCAGACGACCTAGATCTTGACTGGATCTCTCAGGAGGAAGGGGATTTTATACGCTCCTCATCCTCTACTTGCCCATAACTTGAAGGTAGTTGTTTTTTGGTAGAAGGGGAACAACTCCATGACGTCATAGGTTTACGCTTGACAAAAACATGACGTTTTGTCAAGCATACTCACATGAGTTTTCTTCTCCCTCTAAAGGTTTTATTTCGTCTCTTCTAGACGTTGAAGAACATAGGGGTTTTCAACAAGAAAGAAGGGTTTCTTCTTTGGATTTTAGACCGGAGGACTCTTGGGATTCTAGGGGTCTTCACAGTGCACGAAAAAAGCAGAGAAGGAAAGGACTCAAATCCAAAGGGAAAGTTGGCAACCTGGTGCTTGGGGAAGAGATATGCATGAACAAGGTGGTGCAGCTATCAAATCAGACTTTAGTTGGGAGAGCCAGTGGCAGGTTGTTTGCTCTCAAAACCATTATTGCTTGGACATAGTCGGTTTGGGAAGAACACCTTGGCTATGCCCCAGAGGGTATTGAATTAAGAAGAAATTGGTTCGCCTTCAATTTCCTCCAACCGGAACATGCTAAACGGGTGTTGGTTAAAAATTGGAGCGTAAACTTTTCACCTCTCTTGCTAAAGCCTTGGAGCCCCTTCTTTGATCCAAGCAGGGAGAAACTTGACAAAATCCCTGTCTGGGTACGACTCCCAGCTCTTCCACTACAATTATGGTCTCTGGATTATTTTAAAGCCATTGGGAATTTCCCGGGTGACTTCCTTGAAGCAGACTTATCCTTTGAGGAGACAAAACAAAGAAAAATTTCAAGGATTTGAGTCAATCTAAATGTCAGAGAAGGGCTTGGAGAGGAGATCGACTTAAGCTTGGGGAATTACACACACACTCAATTACTAGACTATGAAAATGTCCCCTTTAGATGTCGACGATGCCACCAGTATGTACATTTGGTGGCAACTTTCCACCTTCCCTTAAGAACAAAAGGAGGCACCTTTTACAGAGCAAAACTAAAGTCTTCGACTCAAGCTAACAACAATAGGAAAGTTTTCGGTGCAGAAAAGGCAGCTTCCCTTACAGTGGGGCCAATACCCTCCATAGAAGCCTCAAAGGACAAAGAACAGAAGGATTTCACTCCACCAACTAAAAGAATTGCGGAGGAAGGATTGGAGAAAACAAGCCTTATTACTCTGGATACAAGAAGCTCAAGGTCACTGGTCTCGGGTAATCTTCTACTTTCCTCTCCTCCCATTACAATTTTAATTAAAAATTTGAATTTAGAGGGCAATGAGTGGTTGGAGGCTTTGAAAAACTTGTCTTTAAACAATGTCTCCCAGACCTTTCCTGAGTCTTTCTCAGATTTCAACAAGGATTCTTCCCTCCTGAATGCCCTGCCCCCCCTAAGCGTCATTGCCTTACAGAAGAAACCTCCTCTTCCTCCTCCCTGTCAAATGATTCTTCTTCTACCTGCTATTTCTTAAGATCAAAAAAAAGATCCCCTTCCACTGGTGGACTAGGAAAGGAGGAAATATCCTCCCTGGACAGGGGAGGGTGAGGGCGAAAGTTCATGCTTTCAAAAGCTCAATCAAAGGCCAGGATTGATCTTCTGGTCGAAAAACAATGATCTATCGAACGGGCACTTAGAGCATCGAAGCCCTGGGACAAGGTTCCAGGATGAAGATTATGTCTTTCAATTGTAGGGGTTCCCTTAAAAAACCTTCCCTAAAAAGGGTGATCACTACAGAACACCCGGATGTGTTGCTCCTACAAGAAACAATGAGAGTAGGTGAAGAGGTAAAGTCAAGCCTGGAACTAATCCTACTGGAGTGGAATTTTATTACAATGGACGCTATGGGCAGATATGGAGGACTAACCACTGGTTGGAACTCAGATAACATTCAAGTCATTAACACTTGGGGCTTGGATTCTGGACTCGGGATCATGGTTTTGACCCCAGAACTCAAGGATGTTATACATATCCTAAACATTTATGGTCCCTATCAAAATAGAAAACCATTTTGGGACTCTCTTCTCTCAAAATATTTCTTTAAAGAGATGTTAATTTTAGGGGGAGATTTAAACCTCTCCCTGGGACCTTCAGAAGTCTGGGGGGATAGCGCCAGGCCCGCCCCTCTGGCAGATTTTTTCTGTCAAAAATTTGCGGAGTGTAGACTAAAGGATCTTGATCCTATACTCCTCAAGCCTACTTGGAAAACAACAGGGTCATTTTTGAAGGTGTGGCAAAGAGACTGGACAGGTTTCTGATAAACGACTCTCTTTTGGACAAACTTTTAACCTTTAACTATTGGATTGGTTTTGGAGGCATGTCAGGCCATTATCCAATTTTCCTGGAACTCAGACAGGGTTCTGAGAAGCCAGCCAGTCCCTTTAAATTTAACAAAACCTGGCTTGAATATGATTCCTTCTTAAAACTGATAAAGAAACATTGGATCCCCTTCAGACAGGATTTACCCCAGTCAACAGCTGTCCAGTTTATAGAAAATCTGAAAATACTCAAGGATGTGGTAAAACCCTGGTCTTTCCAAAAAAGGAAAAAATAGGACAAGGAATTAAAATAAATTGAATATGAGTTACAAAGATTATTGGAAGAAGAAGGGGAAATTTTGGCCACAACAGAGTAAAAAATCAGACTACTTCATATGGAGAAAAGGAGAATCAAACTACTCAAGGAGAAGGAAGAATATTAGAGATTAAAAAGTAGAGCTATATGGTTGGAGAGTGGAGATGAGAACACAAAGTTCTTCCAAGCTTTCGCCAAAGGAAGAAAAAACATCAATACTATTTGGCAATTGAAGGACCAGGCATGAAACTTGGAAACATCTTTTGAAGGAATGTCAAAACTGGGGAATTTTTTTTTTTCAAAACCTCTTCAAAGAGGAAACCCATGTTTCTATAGAAGAAGTAGTCCAAGTGGCACATTTTTTTTCTAGATTTGTTGAGGAAGCAGATAATCGGCTCCTGATGGAAGAAGTTATAGAAAAAGATCTCCTAGAAGTGCTTCACAAATTTCAAAATGGATGGACTATTGAATTCTTCCTGGGCTCTTATGAGATTGTAGGAACTGATTTGTTGAAGATGGTTGAGGACACAAGAACTTCAGGCCGAATTCCTCAGAGCCTTAACTTAACTTTCCTTGCACTTATCGCAAAGACGGATAAACCGAATACTCTGGATGATTTCATACCAATATCTCTCTGTAACTGTGCCTAAAATATCATCTCAAAAGTAATTGCTAGAAGGATTAAAAGAATCCTATCTAAAAATATTTTGGAACAACAGTTTGGCTTTTTGGAAGGGAGACAAATCCATGAAGCCATAGGCATAGCACAAGAAGGTATTCACAGTATGAAGATAAGGAGTCTAAAAGGAGCAGTGTTAAAGATCAATATCTCAAAAGCCTATGATAGAGTAAGCTGGTTGTATATCTAATTATTACTTACTCACCTAGGGTTTGATGTTCATTTCATTAATTAGGTTATGAACTGTCTCTCTACAACCTCCTTTGTGGTCTTAATAAATGGCTCGACTTCTCCTTTCTCTATCTTAGAAAGAGGCCTCTGACAAGGGTTTCCTTTGTCACCACTTCTCTTCCTCCTCGTATCGGAAAGACTCAACAGAGCAATATCTCATGCAAAGAGTGCAAACACCTTCTTCGGAATCAAAATCTCACCTGTACTATTTCTTACACACATCTTTTTTGTGGACGATGTCTTAATTTTCAGTGGAGGTTCCAGAAGGGAAGCTGAGGTCTTAAGGAACATCCTTTCTCTTTTCTCAAAAGCATCAGGGATGCAAATCAATGACAAAAAATCGTCGCTCTCTACATACCTCCTAACGGAAGAAGAAGAGCAAGCCCACAGTTTATTTTTCGCATACGAAAGAAAGACTTTAGATGATGGGATAAAGTACTTGGGTTTCATTATAAACCCCAATGATTACAAAAAGGAAGATTGGAAGTGGATCCCGAAGAAAATGGACAAAAGACTAAATACTTGGAGTCACCGGTGGCTTTCATGGGCAGGGGGATTGGTTTTGGTGAAATCAGTTTTGGAAGCTATCCCAGTTTATTGGACGTCCCTCTCTTGGATCCCTAAAGGAATCCTGGAAGGAGCAAGAAAACTCACCTCAAAATTCCTTTGGAGTGGAAAAAAGGAAGCTCATGTAATTCCGTGGGTCCGCTAGGATAAAATTTTTGTCCCAAAGGCAATGGGAGGATGGGGTCTGAAAAATATCTTTCTCTTTTCCAAAGCACTGGCAGACAAGGGAGAATGGCGCATTATAAATTCCTCTAGTCTCTGGACAAAGGTCATTATCCAAAAGTATATAGAACCAGTCCCACTACAGTTTTGGATAAGAAGTCAACAAAAATCCAAAAAGGGGGCCTCGGTGATTTGGAAATCCATTCTAAACGCCTTTCCACACATTGAAAATGGTTTGGGTTGTAAACTCGGTAATGGTCACCATTTCATATTAGAGAAAGACCCTTGCCCATGAAGTCAAGGTAAACACTTACTTTCTGAGCAGCTAATACATCACTTACATTCCTTGGGTTTTACTCATTTAAACACTGGTGGACCCCAACCACTCCACCTTATGGTCATAGGGATGGACAGATCCAAATAGACTGAGCCTTAGTGAAGAAGAAAAAAATGAACTGGAAAGTTATATTTGTAGTCTAAATCCCTCACATATTATACTCACGAACAACAAAGATGAATTGATTTGGGATCCAGCCCCCTTAGGGATCTATTCCCCAAAACTGGGTTATCTAAAATATAACTCAGATTTAGGCCTCTAAGAGCCTGTTTGGTGGTGGAGGAAACTGTGGAAGGTTAAAAGTCTGGCAAAAACTAGACTGTTTATGTGGAATGTACTACAAAACAAGGTTCTGACTTGGGATAACCTCCAGAAGAGAAACTTTGTTTTCCCTGGTTGGTGCTCCCTTTGCAAATCCGAAGGAGAAGATTTATTACACCTCTTTCTAAAGTGTATATTCATCAACAAAGTTTGGAAGGAAACTTCTAAACTGTTAAATCTGCACTGTGTTTGGGAAGGAAGGGATTCAGATCACTCCTGGTTTACATGGTGAAAATCAAGAGCCTTCAAACATTTAAGAGACCTTCCTTCCTCTCTCAGAGTCCTAGACTTTCTACTAGGTAGCCTCAAGAGATCGTGATTGACAGTTCGTCCCCATGGGGTTTCTTCGACGGAGATTCCCAACAAAACATCTGTGGAGGAGGTGGACTCCTCTACCTTTCAACTTCACACTAGTTTATTGTGACCTTCAGTTTAGGGCGAGGAACAAACATCTTTGCAGAACTTTTGAGCCTTAAACTACTCATTGCCTTCACCATTGAAAAAGGCTGCTTGTCTTTAAAAGTTTATGGGGACTCTTTAAACGTCATAAATTGGATAAAAGGCACTCAAAGATGCTTAAACACAAGACTCACTGCCTTGGTGGAAGACATTACATGTTTGCAGACCGCTTTTGACACCTTTGTTTGTCAAGATGTCTACAGGGAGAACAATAAATAAGCGGACCAATGGTTGAAAGAGGGGCTTAATTTGGCTATGGGCCAATGGAAAATAATTGAATATCTCAAAGAGTAAGCAAATGAATATTTGCACAGACCCTTTTTGGACTAAACAATTATAAGAAACAAAGTTTTGTACATTTTGTCATGCATAACATATGCAAACAATACTATGAGGATCAACTAAAGCTCATACAACAATACAGGTTCATAAAATCCAAAGAAATAGAATTTTTTGCGGAAGGAACAATTTGCAGAAGCATTCATGAAATGAAAAAGATAGCTTTCAGCTATAGACTTCAATGTAATAGAATACACCAAGAGGTGTATATACAGAATGTAATTTTGGTCTTGATGTAATAAAATTATGTTTTTTTTCCAAGGAAACAAAAAGTCATACATAGTCAGTGACTATTGAACAAACAAATAAATTAGACCAAGTTCAACAATTCATGGAAATTAGAAAGGAAGGTGCAAGCATAAGGAAGAGTATAATTCCTAAAGTCTATGACCATGATGGATATCAGACCAGAATGATCTCAACTGTAGATTATGAGAAAGGGAGGTTGAATATAGCAGTCATGGAACCAAAGGATAAAAAAACAGTAACAAACATCTCCATTGATCTAAATGTTGTTCATATTTTGGATAAATTTGACTTGCACAAACAAACTGTAGAAATGATAAACAAAGATGCCATGATAGCTAATATTGGAATCAAGAAACTCCAAGCTATAAATGATATGCTCATGACTCAGTTAAAGAATGAAAAGTTGGCTACCAGGACCAGACAAATAAGAGTGGAGGAGCTATAACAATGGATAGTAGAACTTGGAGCTAATTCAAAATATGAGGCATCTATTCAAGCACGGATAAAAACAAAGGACAAAGAAATCCAAGTTCTAAAGAAAAAGCTTAAAATCCCAGGAATTGACCATGTATAAACCCCATAATTATAGACAATCCAGGCAGAAAAAGATCAATCTCTGAAGAAAATGGTAGAGATGGGAGAGCAGATGGAAATGTATGAAAAACATATTGAAAGTTTAAAAGGAGGGTCTTCTTCTCTTCAAGTAGCAGAGACTTCAGATCCAACAGCTGCACTATCAAGGGAATTAACAGATCTGAACCTGAAAGGTGTTGAAATTGAAAGCTTGAAGAAAACAATATTAGAGAAAAATGAAGAAATCAAAGACATAGACAAAATTAATGTACAATATCAGAAACTGAAGGCTAAGATGTTAACTAATATGGAACTTATGAAGACTAAATTGTCAGGTAAACAATATTTGGTAGGAGCCAAGCATCTCATTTTGGATGAAATCATCAGTGAAGTAGCCAAGCTTTGGGATCATTTCAAAATAATAGATGATGAAATGTTGTTGGTAGATGAAGCAGATGATGTAATCCAGAAATCATTTCATGAGTTAGGAATAAGACCACAAGTT
>ML786867.1:277480-289106 GCA_009831015.1 Picea engelmannii | reverse complement strand
GATGGAAGAAGTTATAGAAAAAGATCTCCTAGAAGTGCTTCACAAATTTCAAAATGGATGGACTATTGAATTCTTCCTGGGCTCTTATGAGATTGTAGGAACTGATTTGTTGAAGATGGTTGAGGACACAAGAACTTCAGGCCAAATTCCTCAGAGCCTTAACTTAACTTTCCTTGCACTTATCCCAAAGACGGATAAACCGAATACTCTGGATGATTTCATACCAATATCTCTCTGTAACTGTGCCTAAAATATCATCTCAAAAGTAATTGCTAGAAGGATTAAAAGAATCCTATCTAAAAATATTTTGGAACAACAGTTTGGATTTTTGGAAGGGAGACAAATCCATGAAGCCATAGGAATAGCACAAGAAGGTCTTCACAGTATGAAGATAAGAAGTCTAAAAGGAGCAGTGTTAAAGATCGATATCTAAAAAGCCTATGATAGAGTAAGCTGGTTGTATATCTAGTTATTACTTACTCACCTAGGGTTTGATGTTCATTTCATTGATTAGGTTATGAACTGTCTCTCTACGGCCTCCTTTGCGGTCTTAATAAATGGCTTGACTTCTCCTTTATCTATCTTAGAAAGAGGCCTCTGACAAGGGTTTCCTTTGTCACCACTTCTCTTCCTCCTAGTATTGGAAAGACTCAACAAAGCAATATCTCATGCAAAGAGTGCAGACAGCTTCTTCGGAATCAAAATCTCACCTGTACTGTTTCTTACACACATCTTTTTTGTGGACAATGTCTTAATTTTCAGTGGAGGTTCCAGAAGGGAAGCTGAGGTCTTAAGGAACATCCTTTCTCTTTTCTCAAAAGCATCAGGGATGCAAATCAATGACAAAAAATCGTCGCTCTCTACATACCTCCTAACGGAAAAAGAAGAGCAAGCCCATAGTTTATTTTTCCCATACGAAAGAAAGACTTTAGATGATGGGATAAAGTACTTGGGTTTCATTATAAACCCCAATGATTACATAAAGGAAGATTGGAAGTGGATCCTGAAGAAAATGGACAAAAGACTAAATACTTGGAGTCACCGGTGGCTTTCATGGGCAGGGGGATTGGTTTTGGTGAAATCAGTTTTGGAAGCTATCCCAGTTTATTGGACGTCCCTCTCTTGGATCCCTAAAGGAATCCTAGAAGGAGCAAGAAAACTCACCTCAAAATTCCTTTGGAGTGGAAAAAAGGAAGCTCATGTAATTCCCTGGGTCCGCTAGGATAAAATTTTTGTCCCAAAGGCAATGGGAGGATGGGGTCTGAAAAATATCTTTCTCTTTTCCAAAGCACTGGCGGCCAAGGGAGGATGGCGCATTATAAATTCCTCTAGTCTCTGGACAAAGTTCATTATCCAAAAGTATATAGAACCAGTCCCACTACAGTTTTGGATAAGAAGTCAACAAAAATCCAAAAAGGGGGCCTCGGTGATTTGGAAATCCATTCTAAACGCCTTTCCACTCATTGAAAACGGTTTAGGTTGTAAACTCGGTAATGATCACCGTTTCATATTAGAGAAAGACCCTTGGCCATGAAGTCAAGGTAAACACTTACTTTCTGAGCAGCTAATACATCACTTACATTCCTTGGGTTTAACTCATTTAAACACTGGTGGACCCCAACCACTCCACCTTATGGTCATAGGGATGGACAAATCCAAATAGACTGGGCCTTAGTGAAGAAGAAAAAATTGAACTGGAAAGTTATATTTGTAGTCTAAAGCCCTCACAGATTAGACTCACGAACAACGAAGATGAATTGATTTGGGATCCAGCCCCCTTAGGGATCTATTCCCCAAAACTGGGTTATCTAAAATATAACTCAGATTTAGGCCTCTAAGAGCCTATTTGGTGGTGGAGGAAACTGTGGAAGGTTAAAAGTCTGGCAAAAACTAGACTGTTTATGTGGAATGTACTACAAAACAGGGTTCTGACTTGAGATAACCTCCAGAAGAGAAACTTTGTTTTCCCTGGTTGGTGCTCCCTTTGCAAATCCGAAGGAGAAGATTTATTACACCTCTTTCTAAAGTGTATATTCATCAACAAAGTTTGGAAGGAAACTTCTAGACTGTTAAATCTGCACTGTGTTTGGGAAGGAAGGGATTCAGATCACTCCTGGTTTACATGGTGAAAATCAAGAGCCTTCAAACATTTAAGAGACCTTCCTTCCTCTCTCAGAGTCCTAGACTTTCTACTAGGCAGCCTCAAGAGATCGTGATTGACAGTTCCTCCCCATAGGGTTTCTTCGACGGAGCTTCCCAACAAAACATCTGTGGAGGAGGTGGACTCCTCTACCTTTCAACTTCACACTAGTTTATTATGACCTTCGGTTTCGGGCGAGGAACAAACAACTTTGCAGAACTTTTGAGCCTTAAATTACTCATTGCCTTCACCATTGAAAAAGGCTGCTTGTCTTTAAAAGTTTATGGGGACTCTTTAAACGTCATAAACTGGATAAAAGACACTCAAAGATGCTTAAACACAAGACTCGCTGCCTTGGTGGAAGACATTACATGTTTGCAGACCGCTTTTGACACCTTTGTTTGTCAAGATGTCTACAGGGAGAACAATAAAGAAGCGGACCAATGGTCGAAAGAGGGGCTTAATTTGGCTATGGGCCAATGGAAAATAATTGAATATCTCAAAGAGTAAGCAAATGAATATTTGCACAGACCCTTTTTGGACTAAACAATTATAAGAAACAAAGTTTTGTACATTTTGTCATGCATAACATATGCAAACAATACTATGAGGATCAACTAAAGCTCATACAACAATACAGGTTCATAAAATCCAAAGAAATAGAATTTTTTGCGGAAGGAACAATTTGCAGAAGCATTCATGAAATGAAAAAGATAGCTTTCAGCTATAGACTTCAATGTAATAGAATACACCAAGAGGTGTATATACAGAATGTAATTTTGGTCTTGATGTAATAAAATTATGTTTTTTTTCCAAGGAAACAAAAAGTCATACATAGTCAGTGACTATTGAACAAACAAATAAATTAGACCAAGTTCAACAATTCATGGAAATTAGAAAGGAAGGTGCAAGCATAAGGAAGAGTATAATTCCTAAAGTCTATGACCATGATGGATATCAGACCAGAATGATCTCAACTGTAGATTATGAGAAAGGGAGGTTGAATATAGCAGTCATGGAACCAAAGGATAAAAAAACAGTAACAAACATCTCCATTGATCTAAATGTTGTTCATATTTTGGATAAATTTGACTTGCACAAACAAACTGTAGAAATGATAAACAAAGATGCCATGATAGCTAATATTGGAATCAAGAAACTCCAAGCTATAAATGATATGCTCATGACTCAGTTAAAGAATGAAAAGTTGGCTACCAGGACCAGACAAATAAGAGTGGAGGAGCTATAACAATGGATAGTAGAACTTGGAGCTAATTCAAAATATGAGGCATCTATTCAAGCACGGATAAAAACAAAGGACAAAGAAATCCAAGTTCTAAAGAAAAAGCTTAAAATCCCAGGAATTGACCATGTATAAACCCCATAATTATAGACAATCCAGGCAGAAAAAGATCAATCTCTGAAGAAAATGGTAGAGATGGGAGAGCAGATGGAAATGTATGAAAAACATATTGAAAGTTTAAAAGGAGGGTCTTCTTCTCTTCAAGTAGCAGAGACTTCAGATCCAACAGCTGCACTATCAAGGGAATTAACAGATCTGAACCTGAAAGGTGTTGAAATTGAAAGCTTGAAGAAAACAATATTAGAGAAAAATGAAGAAATCAAAGACATAGACAAAATTAATGTACAATATCAGAAACTGAAGGCTAAGATGTTAACTAATATGGAACTTATGAAGACTAAATTGTCAGGTAAACAATATTTGGTAGGAGCCAAGCATCTCATTTTGGATGAAATCATCAGTGAAGTAGCCAAGCTTTGGGATCATTTCAAAATAATAGATGATGAAATGTTGTTGGTAGATGAAGCAGATGATGTAATCCAGAAATCATTTCATGAGTTAGGAATAAGACCACAAGTTGCCACTCGAATCATAAAGTTCCCAAATTCCAATTCTAGAGAAACATTATCAAGAAAAAGTGTTAATGATAGAACAACAATGGTGATGGAAATTGAAAGAATTTTCACAAAGAGGAATCTAATTCAACAAGCTCAAAATGAATGCATAGCACCGAAAAGGAACATGGAATCTTTTTCCAACAAATTTGAGAATTTAGTGAAGATGGGGTTACCTTCAACTTGGGATAAAGATGGAAAGTTATTGTCATATGAAAATTACAGAAAAATCTTGTACGTTGCCAGGGAAAAAGATGATAAGTTTCAAAATATGACCAATACCCTAATAGGTCAAACCATTGTTGACCTACTCATAGATGACTTCTATCTTTTATGGCAGACAAATAACTTATTCTCACATGCCCCTACATATCTAAGATACACTAAGTTGGATATTGCATTCAAGCAGATGAAATCTTTCAGTTATCCTTCCGATGTGACTTGGAATCTTTTCCTCCAACTGTTGGCAGGGTTACTCATCAAAGAGGAAGAATAAAATTAGGATTTGACTCCTCCAGCTATCCTATTTCTAAGGAGTCAAAGATTTTGTTGTATCTTAATTTTCTAAGAAATAGGATTGAATAACCACTTTTGGTTTCGACCTAACATGCATAAATGTTCATGAGAACTCAATGTAAAGGAGAGCTTTTTGGCCCAAGCATAAGTTTTAATAAAAATCTCTTCAAGTTTTTTAAGACTCAAACTTTTATGTTTCAGATTATGTGATCTCTCTCTCTCTCTTTGTGTTTCCATGCTCTTAATTTCTTCTTAGATGTATCCTATGCCATGATAGTGATGACTTAGTACAACAAATACCATCATAATGTTGGAAAGGTATCAGTAAAAGTTTCTGATTTCTTCAAATATATTGTGAGTATAAAAGAAGTCACGTGCATATATTTCATTATTCCTTTTTGAATTAAAAAGAAGTATTCTTTAGGTTCAAACTATATTTTCGTTTTAAGATACATAAATAAACATCACTTCTTCTTCTTGAAAGTTAAGTAATATTTATCAGAGGGTACATTGCTTTAATTTTCAATTTGTTTTCTCTACATTCTTCTTTCATCTTCTAAAAGTCTTAATTGTCTAGAACATATAATGATTTTTCTTCTAATCCTAAATCTTTAAATATTTAAAGACTAAATATACAAGCCTAAATTAGCAGCAAAAATACTTTGTTTTAGGACATATCTACTTAACAATAAATTAATAAAATCTTATGGATGCCTAGGCATAGTTTCCTAGCCAGAAACATCTCAAGGGTTACAACAAATGACATCATCTGCTACAAGGACCACATATATTTAGTCCCTATGTCTACATTGAAGGAGAATATTATGAGGGCTATGCATGATGTACCTCTGGTAGGCCATCCTGGGTACTTTAAAACTTACAGGAAAATCAAGGAGAGGTTCACTTGGAAAGGCCTCAAAGATGATGTATTGAGACATGTGAGGGAGTGTTTGAATTTCTAGCATAACAAGTCAAAGAAGACTCATCTTGCGGGGTTATTATAGCCATTACACATTCTGGTGTAGAAGTGGGAAAGTGTGTCAATGGATTTCATCACAGGTCTACCGAAGGTACATGGCAGATATTGCATATATCTAGTGGTTGATCAATTAACCAAGTTCACACACTTCTTCGCCATTCCCTCCAAGTACAAGGAAACATGGGTAGCATAGTTTTTCTTCAGGGAGGCATTCAGACACCATGGGTTGTCGAAGTACATTGTCAGTGACAGGGACAAAAAATTCCTGAATGATTTTTAGCAGGAGTTGTTCAGGTTGGTTGGCACATAATTCACTCCTAGCACTAGTTATCACCCCCACACAAATGGTCAGACAAAGATCGTGAAAAAGTGGCTCGAGGGGTATTTACGTAACTGTGTGTCTGAGAAACAAAACACATGGATTAAATGGTTGCATTTGAGACAACATTGTTATAATACCACTTATCACATGTAATATCCCTAAGGAGGAACCCAATTGCAAATATAAATATAAATGTACATAAGTTGGTGAGCTGATTTGATACCATTTTGGTATGCACATTCCATGGTGTAGCGCGTGCAGGTACTGCGTAGTAAAATGAGGAAGTGTGCACATTCCGAGATACCACGCGCAACATCTTAAGTGCGCGTGATGTAGAGGCCAGAGAGCCTTGTGTATCTGATATGTTTTATAGGATGGTGAGCCAGTATTATAAGCTAGGATGCTTATGTTTTGATTAGGTCGGAGAGCCTAGATGTTAAAGGCCAGTGCACCTATTTTTGTACATATCTCATAATTAATATAAAATACATCGCTGCACGCAGATCGACCATGATAAAAGAGATGGGGGACTAAACTCCACTGGTTAGGGAAAGGGAAGGGGCTAAGTTAAGGAATATTATATTAATATTTCTTAAATCATAAAGTATGGATAATTATGTTATCTTAGGTTCTAAGTTGGGGCCAAGTGGGCCAAAGTAGCTTCCAACATGACAAGTGTCAAGTTGGGGGCATGCATACATATTGTTGGACTTAGTTCATTTCGGGGGGATCTCCTTCATTGGGACCATCATCTTTCGATTGATTCATCCATCACTGAGATATATAGTCAATCATCCATGAATATTGGTATCCATTGAACTATCTTTTGTATCTTCATGACTTTAACTGAACCCATATCTAGAGCCTTCTGTTGGGTAACTGTTAGCTTGGGAGCGGGATTGAAGAAGCGGGTTGTCAGGCCCGTGGGATATTGAAGAGGCGGGTTGTCAGGCCCATGAGCAATTATTTGGGTGAGAGAATTGTTGGGGATTGATTTCCGAAGGTGCTGAACTACAACTGCAGGGCTCTGAGACTTCCTATCTAGCCTGTTGTTGAAGCCTTGGAAGGGAAGTGAGGCAGCCGAGGGACTGTTGAGCAGAGAAGGGGCACACTTCCTTGGGTGGGACATGCATGTGGGGAATGAGGGACTGTAGGCTGTTAGTTGAGTGAGCACCTAAGACAGAGTCTTTCCTATTGTTCACGAGCCTTTAGCTTGGTTAGGAACCCCTTTACTCGGGTTGAGTTTAGTCCCAGCTCGGCGGTGACTCACTGTTGAGAGTGATGAACAATGTGGTCTAAGGCTGGGAGGTTCGTGGAAGGTCTGTACGCAGTTGGTGATATTCTCACAAAGATAAGTGTCAATTGTGTGATTAATTTACATGCTGCATTGTTATTCATGTGTTATTTTTATGGGTTTATCCTATGCGTGATTATAGTTGCCTGTATGCTTCTGGGTATTGCATGTATATGTTTACTGCTTTTCAGTGTGAATCCATGCATTTACATAGCGTATTTGTCTGTTCATGTTTTATATATATTAAGCTTCCGCAAGAGTTCTGTGTGTGCATATGTTTTAATTGCATGCAGTTAGAAAATTATATGAGACATAACTTAGTTAGGATGCTAAGTATGTTACAGTATGTTCCGCACAGAGAACGGATGTGTTCTCCAGTGTAGTGTGGCTCGACATGAATGGTCGGGGATATTACAATTGGTATTTGAGCATGAAAGAGTGTTCTAGAGTAGCATGGCCTGGCTTGTATCAGGTTGGGAATGTTACAAAGATGGTTTCAGAACTAAGTAAAGCGTCTGAGTTGTGGCTTGTCCCCAGCCTGTGTGAGGCCATGGATGTCACAAATTGGTATCAGAGCTTTAGTTTTCAAGACTGAGCCTGAATGGGCCGAGAAAGTTGAGTTGAAGCAAAATGTCACAAAGGATTTAATTCGAAGTGGCCAAATTTCAGTTGTAGAACGTCCATGCCAAAAAAGTAACAACAACTGGGCGGAAATGGGGAAATGCCCCAATTTCTGTGGATGGATTCATGAGAAAATGGAGAAATTCAGCCAAGTGATGAGATATTACTGATTTAATATCTGTCCTAGAAAATTCGAACCTAGAATTGGTCGAATTTGAAGTTACAGTGAAGCCATGACAGATGGAGCGGAAAAGGTTAGCGTGCAGGTACCGCGCGGAAAAGTTAGTATGCTGGAGCGCGCGGTAAATTGTGGCGTCGCACGGAAGAATATGGTGTGTGGGTACGTGCACTAAATTTGGCATTGCACGGAGTGCACACACATAAGAAGGTGCGCGCGGTGTACACACACACAATAAGGGTGCGCAGGGTGTATGCAGTATTGGCAGAGCGCAGAGGAGTTTTGTTGGCGCACGCGCAATATGGGTATATGTTGTCGCACGATAGTTTAGTATGTGCGCGCAGAGTATTGATGCGCGGTGGGGGCATATTGAACTTTGGCATGGTGCAATGCATAGAGCGAAATGCATGTGGAATATCAGTGCGCAATACAAAAACTGCACGCAATGGGTAATCGTGCAAGAACCAAAATTGTGCGCGGTCATTATTGGCGCGCGACACAAAAGTGCGCGCATGTTATTGGCGCGACAAAGAAGTGATACATAGTGGTTGTAAAGTGCACGAAGAACAATTTAACTGTGATGTTGGAGCACATGGCAATTATGGGAGCACATATTGAAACTTGTGTGTGCGAAGTTGTTTGAAGGGTGAAGAACAACAGAAACAGTGAAGGGTAAATTATAAGACCCCGACTAGCTCCATGAAGCCATAACTTTCTGCTCAAGACTTGGAATTGAGCATGTGAGAAGGTGTTAGAAAGATCTTGGATAGTGGAATATAATTATCCACCCAAGAAATTGATTGGGAAAGCAATGTTTCAGGAAATCAAAAGAAAGGCTTCTGATAAATTATTGAACCAAAATGGTTCATATTTTTCATAAAATTGCTGAAACGGTCAGTCTGACAAGTTTTGTTGGCTGCACATTTTGCAGAGTTAAAAACAACTAGATCAGATCAAGATCAGTTTAGAGTCCAGAGCAATGGAAGAGGCACCAGGAAATTACAGCCAGGAAGATGAAGTCAGAGGGATGGATGTTCATTTGAGCATGGAAGGAACCAACTCCAATGGACATGGTGAAGAAAGGGATGAAAACATAAATATGGAAGAGACCATTAAAAATTTACAGAAGGATGTTCAAAGCCATAAAGATGATAATGAAAGTCTTATGAGAGCCAAGGAGCATTAGGATGACTTCAACATGAAGTTATTGGAGAGCTTGAACATAATAGAAAAGAAATTGGATAAGGAGAGTGGCTCGAGCAAATCGGGAAGTCACAAGTCTCATGATGAGAAAAGAAAAACAAGAAGTGTTAGCAGGCATCACCACTACTCCTTGAGGAATTCCAATAAGAGATCACACAATAACTCAAGTCCATCCCCTGTCAGAAAGTATGAGAGGTCTGGGGTGGATGAACTGTGAGGAGTAATGAACAAAATCAAACCTCCTACATTTGATGATGAGCACAAGAAGGATGAAGATGCAAAGACATGGCTGCTGGGCATGAGAAATTATTTTCAATTGCATAATTATTCCTCTCATGCAGAGGGTAGAATTGCCATCTATCAACTCAAAGGAAAAGCATCCATGTGGTGGGATCAACTTATGCAGGTGCAACACATCAAAGAGAAAAGTGTTACTTGGAGAAGATTCAAGAAGTATTTTGAGAAGAAATACTTGACTAAGAGATACCATGACAAGAAAATGAAAGAGTTCTTTGAAATCAAGCTTGGGAGTATGACAATTGAGGAATATGAGAGAAGGTTTCTAGAACTGTTGAAGTATGTCTCTTTCATCAAGGATGAGACAATCAAAATTCAAAGGTATTTGAGTGGATTTCCATCATTCATTAGTGACAAAATACAATATGATGATCCCAAGACATTGAAGGAGACCATAAGGCGAGCTAAATGCCTATGTGATCAACAAAGATCAAGGCCAACATTCCAAAAAGCTTGGGAAGATAAAAATAAATTCAATATGGATCAAATGAAGAAGGGGTCTAAGCCACCATTCTTCAGAAATTGTCCACAGGGACAACAAACTCCTAAGGAACCCAGAACAATGGACACAGGAAGTCAAAGGCCAAGACAACCACCTATTCAATGTTGAGGTTGTAAAGGGGATCACATGTTCAGAGATTGTCTTCACAGAGGTGAAAAAGGGAGGACTGTTCATAATGTACAACAAGCTGAAACAATGGAGGACATGGGCAGAAAGATGCCCAGGATCTATGCAGCCCTGGACAACAAGCAAGTAGAATATCAGTCACATATGATTGAAGTGGAAGTTATGATCAACAACCAAACCATTGTTATTTTAATTGATTCATGAGCTAGTCATAGTTATATAGATCTTAAGGTGGTGGAAAGTTTACATTTTCCAAGAAGAAAGCATGGGAAATCTTGGTTGGTGCAGCTGGCTACAGGGGCCAAAAGAAAAGTTAATGAGATGGTTAAGTCACATCTTATTGACATGAATGGACTGAACACCCATGCAGATTTGAACATCTTGCCTTTAGGTTCCTATGACTGTCTAATTGGGATGGATTGGTTAGACCAACAACATGCCATCCTAGACTACCATAACAAAGAATTTACTTGCTTGGATGAAGAAGGGAAACTAAGGAAAGTGCAAGGAATTCCCAGGGCAGTAGCCATCAGAGAGATTTCAACATTGCAGTTGAAGAAATGTTACAAAAAAGGGTGTCAAATAATTGCAGCTCATTTGGCAGAGACACCTAGAGATAAGGTGCCAAATTTGAAAGATTATGCAGTCCTGGAAGATTTTGAAGATGTGTTCAGAGAGGTACTAGGACTACCCCCAAGGAGGGACATTGATTTCTCTATAAATCTAATGCCTGGAGCAGCTCCAGTATCAAAGACTCCTTACAGAATGGGTACACTAGAGTTGAAGGAGTTGCAAATGCAACTTGAAGAGATTCTAAAGAAGGGGTATATACGCTTAAGTGTGTCACCTTGGGGTGCCCCAGTCTTGTTTGTGAAGAAGAAAGATGGAACATTAAGATTGTGCATTGATTTCAGACAGTTGCATACAATGACTGTAAAGAACAAGTATCCTCTGCCAAGGATTGATGATCTTTTTGATCAATTGAAGGATGCAAAGATCTTTTCAAAGATAGATCTCAGGTCAAGATACCATCAGGTATGGATTAAAGAGGAATATATCAACAAGACCGCTTTCAGGACAAGGTATGGTCATTATGAGTTCACAGTGGTGCTATTTGGGTTGTCAAATGCATTAGTTGTTTTCATGTGCTTAATGAATGGTGTTTTCCGAGAATATTTAGACAAGTTTGTCATTGTCTTTTTGGATGGCATTCTCATATATTCCAAGTCAGAGGAAGAGCATGAACATCATTTAAGGATGGTTTTGCAAGTATTAAGGGAGCATCAATTGTATGCCAAATTAAGCAAGTGCTCATTTTACCAGAAGCAAATTCACTATTTGGGGCACATCATTTCAAAGGATGGGATAGTAGTGGACCTTGAGAAGATAGAAGCCATTAGAGAATGGCCAATACCAAAGAATGTGACAGAGCCGAGATCATTCATGGGCCTTGCAGGATACTATAGGAGATTTATAGAAGGATTTTCAAAGATTGCACACCCAATCACTTCATTGCAAAGAAAGGGTGTGA
>ML786867.1:264010-277008 GCA_009831015.1 Picea engelmannii | reverse complement strand
CAGACCCAAATGAAGACTTCATTGTATGCACAGATGCATGTAAAGAGGGGCTTGGTGGAGTCCTCAGTCAAAATGGGTTTGTTATATGTTATGAGTCAAGGAAGTTAAAGGAGCATGAAAGAAACTACGCCACTCATGATTTGGAGTTGGCAACCATAGTATATGCCTTGAGGAAATGGAGACACTACCTCATGGGGAAAAGGTTTGAGATGAGGACAAACCACAATGGTCTGAAATATTTGTCTGATTAGCCAACTTTAAATGCTAGGCAAAGCAAATGGTTAGAATTTCTAAGTGAATATGACTTTGATATAAAGCATATCAAGGGGAAAGAGAACAAAGTGGTTGATGCACTCAACAGAAGAGTGCATGAAATGCATGCTACAACCATTAGCATGTATCAATCAGATTTGAAACACAAAATTATAGAGACTGCCAAATTAGATTTACAATACAAGGATTTAGTGGCAAAATTACAACAAGGTAATTTGCAGCAGAAAATTGAAGAATACAAGTTGGATGAGGATGAAATTCTCATATACAGGGGTATAATTTATGTACCAAATTCTCAGGAATTGAAAACTCTGATACTGAGGGAAATGCATAATGTGCCTTATGCTGGGCACCCAGGATATCGGAAAACTATTGCAGCTGTCAAGAACCAATATTATTGGCCAGGCATGAAGAAAGAGGTTGCTGATTTTATTGCTAGATGTTTGGAATGTCAAAAAGTATAGGTTGAGCATAGACACCCAGTTGGTTTGCTACAACCATTATCCATTCCTGAGTGGAAATGGGAAGTTGTAACCATGGATTTCATTACCAAACTGCCCAGAACGAACAAGCAACATGATTCTATCATGGTAGTGGTGGATAAGCTTACTAAAGCTGTCCATTTTATTCTGATTAAGCTCACTCACAAGGCAGCGAACATTGTTGATGTTTATATGAGGGAAATTGCTAGGTTACATGGCATACCCAAGACAATTGTGTTTGACAGAGATCCAAAATTTACCTCAAAATTTTGGGAGGGATTATTTAATGGATTTGGAACAAATTTGAATTTTAGTACAACTTATCATCCAGAAACAAATGGACAAATAGAGAGGGTAAATCAAGTGATTGAGGATATGTTGAGGATGTATGTGATGGATAAACCATCAAAATGGGAAGACTACCTACACTTGGTAGAGTTCGCTTATAACAATGGCTACCAAGCATCTCTAAAGATGAGCCCATTTGAGGCACTTTATGGCAGAAAGTGCAACACACCGGTAAGATGGGATAACCCAACATATAGAGCAGTGGTTAGGCTAGAATTGCTTAGGGAAATGGAAGAGAAAATGTTGAAAATAAAACAAAATTTAAAGGCTGCCCAAGACAGACAGAAAAGTTATGCTGATAAGGGCATAACTCACAGGGAATTTAAAGTGGGCGACCATCTATTCTTGAAAGTGAAAGCCAACAGAAGTTCCCTAAAGTTGGGAAATTGTTCAAAGTTGGCAGCTCGCTATTGTGGGCCGTTTGAAATCCTAAAGAGGATTGGTCCAGTAGCTTATATGATTGCATTGCCTGCATCTATGTCTGTTAATAATGTATTAAATGTATCCTTGCTAAAGAAATATATACCTGATGCTAATCATGTTATTGATTGGAATGTGATTCAGGTGGAGCAATAAGGTGCTTTTCAAGTGCGTCTGGTGTGCATTCTGGACCGGAAAATCAAACAGCTCTGGAATCGAGCCATAGAGCTTGTAAAGGTCCAACGGACTTGGTATGGTCATGAGGACGCTACTTGGGAGCATGAGGATGCAACGTGGGCAGAATACCCACATCTTTTTGAGGATTTTGAAATTTAGTTGTACATGGGTACATGATGCACTGAGGACAATGCATAAATAAGGGAAGGGGATTGTAATATCCCTAAGGCTGAACCCAATTGAAAATGTAAATATAAATGTACGTAAGCTGGTGAGCCGATTTGATATCATTTTGGTATGCACATTCCATGGTGTAGCGTGCGTAGGTATTGCGCAGTAAAATGAGGAAGTGTGCACATTTCGGGATACCACGCGCAACATCTTAAGTGCGCGCGATGTAGAGGCCAGGGAGCCTTGTGTATCTGATATGTTTTATAGGATGGTGAGCCAGTATTATAAGCTAGGATGCTTATGTTTTGATTAGGCCGGAGAGCCTAGATGTTAAAGGCCAGTGCGCCTATTTTTACACATAACTAATAATTAATATAAAATACATCGCTGCGCGCATACCGAACATGATAAAAGAGACGGAGGACTAAACTCCACTGGTTAGGGAAAGGGAAGGGGCTAAGTTAAGGAATATTATATTAATATTTCTTGAATCATAAAGTATGGATAATTATGTTATCCTATGTTCTAAGTTGGGGCCAAGTGGGCCAAAGTAGCTTCCAACATGACATGTGTCAAGTTGGGGAAATGCATACATATTGTTGGACTTAGTTCATTTCGGGGGGATCTCCTTCATTGGGACCATCATATTTCCCCTGATTCATCCATCATTGAGATATACAGTCAATCATCCATGAATATTGGTAGCCATTGAACTATCTTTTGTATCTTCATGACTTTAACTGAACCCGTATCCAGAGCCTTCTGTTGGGTAACTGTTAGCTTGGGAGAGGGATTGAAGAAGCGGGTTGTCAGGCCCGTGGGATATTGAAGAGGCAGGTTGTCAGGCCCATGAGCAATTCTCTGGGTGAGAGAATTGCTGGGGATTGATTTATGAAGGTGTTGAACTAGAGCTGCAGGGCTCTGAGACTTCCTATCCAGCCTGTTGCTGAAGCCCTGGAAGGGAAGTGGGGCAGCTAAGGGACTGTTGAGCAGAGAAGGGGCACACTTCCTTGGGTGGGATAGTTATGTGGGAAATGAGGGACTGTAGGCTGTTAGTTGAGTGAGCACCTTAGATAGAGTCTATCCTGTTGTTCATGAGCCTTTAGCCTGGTTAGGAACCCCTTTACCCGGGTGGAGTTTAGTCCTAGCTTGGGGGTGACTCACGGTTGAGAGTGATGAGCAATGTGGTCTAAGGCTGGGAGGTTCGTGGAAGGTCTACACATAGTTGGTGATATTCTCACAAAGATAAGTGTCAATTGTGTGATTAATTTACATGTTGCATTGTTATTCACGTGTTATTTTTATGGGTTTATCCTATGCGTGATTACAACTGTCTGTATGCTTATGGGTATTGCATGTATATGATGCATGTATATGTTTACTTCTTTTCAGTGTGAATCCATGCATTTACATAGCATATTTGTCTGTTCACGTTTTATATATATTAAGGTTCCGCAAGAGTTCTGTGTGTGCATATGTTTTAATTGCATGCAGTTAGAAAATTATATGAGACATAACTTTGTTAGGATGCTAAGTATGTTACAATATATTTCGCATAGAGAACGGATGTGTTCTCCAGCGTAGCATGGCCCAACATGAATGGTCGGGGACGTTACAATTGGTATTTGAGCATGAAAGAGTGTTCTGGAGTAGCATGGCCTGGCCTGTATCAAGATGGGAATGTTACAAAGATGGTTTCAAAGCTAAGTAAATCGTCTGAGGAGTGGCTTGTCCCCGGCCTGTGTGAGGCCGGGGATGTCACATCACATGTCCATTGTTATGAACCCATTTCGAGCATTATATGGCTATGATGCTCCTTGGTTTTTTGATATGACATTTGGGGATAACAGGGCCCCCAAATCCAAGGAATGGATTTAGGAGAGTCAAGATATCCTCAAGACTCTCAAGGATAATTTACAAATGGAACAAAATCAACATAAGATCAATGTAGACAAACACAGGGTCAAGCACACTTTTGAGGTGGGAGACTTCGTATTTTTGAGATTGCATCTCTAGAGACAGTCTTCACTGAAGAAAAGTGGTGCTGAAAAGCTAAAAACATGCTTTTATGGACCCTACGGGGTGATTCAGAGAGTTGGTGAGGTAGCTTATGAGCTTGAGTTGATGGAAGGAGTTAAGATCAATAATGTGTTTCATGTTTTGTGCCTCAAGAAGGCATTGGGACAATAGGTCACTTCTTCGATAGAGTTACCCCCATTGGACGAGGAGGAGAAATTAGTGTTGTTCCCGTGGAGGTCCAGGAGAGGAAATTAGTGTTGTTCCTGTGGAGGTCCAGGAGAGGAAATTAGTGTTGTTCCTGTGGAGGTCCAGGAGAGGAAATTAGTGTTGTTCCTGTGGAGGTCCAGGAGAGGAAATTGTGTAATAGGGTGATCTGAGAGTACATCATCAGGTGGAGAGATTTGCCAGTAGAGGATGCCACATGGGAAGGCGACCAGATCTTGCAGCATCCTAACTTGCAGTTGCTTGAGGACAAGCAATCTCAGGAAGGGAGGACTATAATGGCCCTTTCCAAATGATCACTCCAGGAGATTGATGTAATAGCATACGTGATTCTCCTAGGCTATAGTTAGTGGAAGGAAAGGGGATTAATTAATTATTTGATGTCATCGGGGTGAAAAACAATCTTTTTTAAAAGTCACATTGAGTAGTTAAGTGAAAAGGTGTTTTAAGTGACTTTGAGCTTATAAAGTTACTTTACTTTATTAAAAGGGTAAAAGGGTCAGCGAAAGGGTGAATGAGGAAATAAAATAAGAATGAGGGCACCCTCTCTCATTATGCATTGATATTTTCTAAAAACAAATTGGTGAGAGCTCTTGTAGCTTTGGCTCTTGGGACGAAAAACACTGAAGAGAAAGATTGGTTTCGGTGGTGAGACCATCCACCTTAGATAATCGTGGATAGAATATCATTAAGATATTTTCATTGTGGTCGAGATTTCATCATTTAGCAATTGAGTTTTCCTTTGTAAGGGTCGATTTTTCTTGAAAAGGGTTGTACTTACCATAGAAGGTCGGGTTTTTTCACTAGTGGGATTAATTTCCTTAGTTGGGGGTGAGTTATTTCCTTGTTGGGATGATCTTATCACTGTTGGGGCCGATTCTCATTTTTTGGGACAAGCTATATCTATTTGTTGGGTCAATTTGTTATTGTTGGGTCACCTCTTCCTTGCTGGGACGAGTTGTATCTAACATCGACCGAATTTGGTTGTGAAAGGGCCAATTTCTCACTAGGGGAGTTGAGTCTTATATGGCAACCAAATTCTGGGTGGAAAAGACCATTTTTGCAGCAGTGTAGTGGGGGTTTCATTTGTTGTTACGACCCCAATGTCATCTCTACCTTCTAGCCAAATTGTACCATCCAAGTGCCAATACTTTCAAGACAATTTTGTGAGTTATTTGTGGATGTATCAGTTCTCATTTAGAAGTTAAATAAATAATCGATTTGGCTTTCTTCTCTTGTTTTTGGTTAAGTTCCCATTGTTCAGAGTTATTACTATCCTACATTATGTTTTAAATGTATTTCAAGAGGCTACAAACTATTTGTTAAAACCATTACATTAGCAAACATATATTTACACTACAATAACAAATTGTTTGATGGAAGTCGTAACCCAAGATACACACAAAAATATACCAACAACACACAAGAATTCTATCAATCATGTATAGGGGAAATTACATATTCCTAGTTTCTTACCAAGTTCATAGGGACTTGTTTCCATAAGAAAAATATCATCGGTGTAAAGATGAAGGATGATGACTATATGAGTGAAAGTTGTGCCAACACACTCTGCATCTTCCAAACGATGTTCTAACTTGTCAATCTATATGCTGAAAAGGGTAGGGGATAGGGGACAACCTTGCTTGACTCCTAAATCATAGTTGATTTCTTCTGACCAACCCTTAGTGTTCCTAAAATTGGAAATATCATTCACATACAACCTTAGCATGATAACTCTCAAATCAAAAGGAACCTTTAGCTCTTCTAACCTATTCCAAAGATCAGTCTTGGGAACCAAGTAAAAATAAATTCTAAAGTCAATGAAACAACAAAGGAGATTGATTATATTAATGCAATACTCCTTTGCAATGATCCTAAGCATAACAAGGTGGTCTACATTTGAACGATTGCCTCTAAATATGACTTGGCCTTTAGCTTCTTTTCTGTGGCTTTCTATCTATATACTAATCTTCTTTTCCAAAATACTTATGTGTATCTTAGCTAGAATGGGGCTAAGCATAATGATCCTGTAATTCGAAGGATTTTTTTTATCCCCACTTTTAAAAATAGGTATTGTTAACACCTGAAACTACATTTGTGACTGCTCTTTATTGTAAGAATGTTGTCGATCTTGCCATCTCCAGTTTTTCCAATTTGCTATCCTCGCATCATGAATGCTAAGTTTCTCGTCCTTTAAACCTCAATTTCTTCTTCATCTTGATTTTATTTAAAATCAAGCAAGTTATATTCAAGGTAATATCAAAGGTTTGAGCTCGAAATATAGCTATAACCATTGGGCCTAACTTTAAAATCCTCCAAGAGATAGATTTTTAATGTAATTTCAAAGACGAGCTAAGTCATAATGCAGAAAATGACACCCAACTACCATAGTCATCACCGAGGGTCGAGTTCAAGCTCAAGTTAGCATTCCAGGTGTAATTCTTTTTGTCAAAGCGATATTGGGCTGAGTAGTTATTAAGCCCATTTTTCTATTCATGGAACCAAGAGCCCATCTATCAACAACACAATGGATCAAGCTTAAAGCTACAAAGCAACACAATCATCGACAACACCCACACAAGGCGCTGCGAGGAGAACCCACAAGTCAAAATGGTGCACAATGCGTCGATGAAGTATCAAATCCTCCACACATATAAACACTTGTAAAAAATCTTTTGTTTTACAATGTGGGATATATCCCACAAGTTTAAAACAAAAAACACAGTGCACAAAGTGCCACGAGTCCATAACAACGCTCGAATGTAAGTTTTAAATGCCAAGAAAGGGTCTCTTCCTTAGTGCCAACTGGATGATGAATGCCCATACTCACACCAAGTTAAAAACAAAGCAACCAATGACAAGGATAATGGAAGATCACCCAGTATTCAAAAGTTGTCAAAAGGATGCAGAGAGGTCAGATTTAATGTCAACTAGGAGATGGAAATATATATCCTATCCAACGAGAGTTCATGGTGAATTTACTTGAAGGAGAAAGATTCCCAGGTTTAAACTGATTTACATGTGTGCCTATAGGTGTTGAAGAATGCCTCCATCAATCAAAAAATGTTGAAATCCATTGAGGGTAAGATCTCTATTTCCAACAAACAACCAAATCAATCTAGATTTCCATGACAACAAATCAAGGATTTACAACAATTTTAGTTGCTTATCATCTCAATTAAGAAAGATACTGGGGAAAAGGGATCTTTGATTCCTTTAGGATTTAATCATATTCTATGTTTAAGGGAGGTGGATCCACAAGTATTGGATTTGAGATTTGTTTTCGTTATATATTGTAAGAAAAAGATGTATTTAGGTGGGGGGGGGGGTGTTGGATTAAGCAGTAGGAGAGAGATGTTCAATTTTGGTTCTCTTTGGATATGTTATGAAACTCTGTTGTAATACTTTTCCAGTTTTCAGATGACCTATGTGATATACGATATAGATTCTTGATAATGAATTTGTTAGTGTATGTATTTTCTCAGTTATTTTCATAATGCTAAGTTCTTCTACTTTCTGAATGAAAATGTTATCTTCAGAGTTAATTGAGATAATGTATTTGAATATTTCAATAAGACAAAGGGTTTGCTGAGGCTGACATTCTCTCACATGTATCCATTGATCTTCATTTAGTTGCTATGTACTTGAAATTTTCAGAGAAGCAAAGAATTTGTTGATACTGTCTTTCATTTGCATAGTCTTTTAGAAAGTTTTGTGGTGTTCATTGAAGAATTCAATGAATGCATTCTGCTTAGAATGATCCCGATTGATCTTTTTACCATTTTCCTTTGATATTCTTCCTTTAACCCATCATTTGCAATCCCTTTCACTAGATATTTGCTTGATTCTCTCTATCTCATTCAATTTCATACATTCAACTAAAGCTTGTTATCAAAATCTAGGAGGATTTCAATAAAATATTTCATTAGAGCTTAATCCCAAACTTTCGAATCAAATCAATCATAGCCCCTGAGAATTAAGGTGTGCTAGGCTTGCTCCTTAGCATTCAGGGCCAACTTCTAGCACTAACATCTTTTAGCACCGTTTCCGGGGAGCGGAGGACGAATATTATCTTCCCTGGGTTGTACGACAAAGCCTACGACGAACTCTTGATGGTGAACAAGAGTTAGTGATAGAGTTGAGTGCATCATTCACCTGGTGGCTCCATTGTTGATCCCACTGGTTTCGAGATGAAGGAATCGAATGCTGATCCAGTTGTTGTATCGCTCAAAATGGCAGAATTATTGGTAAATCCTGTTTTCCTGGAAGAATATATAAAATGGATAGGTATGCTGAGAGATTCTACGTATTTTGAGGATTTAAAAGACTGGATTGTTACATTATCTCAAGATGAATGTGATGAAATTGTTTCTTCAGTCTCATCTTTGGATTTGGACAATTGCAAAAACTATCAATTTTTCTGTTTAGAGTTACAGATCAAGTATCTTCAGTTTTGCTTGAAAGAATATGAAAGTTTGTTGGCTCAGCAAAATTCCCAGATTTCTTCTTGTCATAGTATTACTTTTGAAGATTCTTGTGAACAACAACATGGAGATGTGTTAGAAGAGGAAATTGTTTCCTTAGATTCTTTTGAAAATAAAGATGCCATTCATGGATATGAAGTAGTATATTCAAGCCTAGTGGGTTAGCTGAAGTGGATGAGTGTCATTGTTTGCTCAATTGTGGTTTCTGGGTCAAGTCCCTGGACAAGATCCTATTTAGGGCCTCACTTGATTTTTCCACCGGGTTAGGTCCGTAATTAGGCCGAACAATTTACCCCGTTTACCATCCATGAAATGTGGGGAAGTACTCAGGGGTTTTTCGTGATGTATTCCCAGGAAATAAATATGAAGTAGCAGATTTGGAACTTTTTGACAGTCAAGTTGAGGTTTTTGCTGAATTGTAGGAGAGAGATGTTCAATTTTGGTTCTCTTTGAATATGTTATGAAACATTTATGTAATAATTTTGCAGTTTTCGGATGACCTATGAGATATATGATAGAGATTCTTGATAATGAATTTGTTAGTGTATGTGTTTTATCACTTATTTTCATCATGCTAAGTTCTTCTACTTTCTGAATGAAAATGTTATCTTCGGAGTTCATTGAGATAATGTATTTGAATATTTCAATAACACAAAGGGTTTGTTGAGGCTGTCGTTCTCTCACATGTATCCATTGATCTTCATTTAGTTGCTATGTACTTGACATTCTCAGAGAAGCAAAGAATTTGTTGATACTGTCTTTCATTTGCATAGTCTTTTAGAAAGTTTTGTGGTGTTCATTGAAGAATTCAATGAATGCATTCTGCTTAGAATGATCCTGATTGATCATTTTACCATTTTCCTTTGATATTCTTCCTTTAACCCATCATTTTCAACCCCTTTCATTAGAGATTTGCTCGATTCTCTATATCTCATTCAATTTCATACATTCAACTGAAGCTTGTTATCAAAATCTAGGAGGATTTCAATATCATATTTCCTTAGAGCCTAATCCCAAACTTTCAAATCAAATCAATCATAGCCCCTGTGAATTAAGATGTGCTAGGATTTGTCCTTAGCATTCAGGGCCAACTTCTAGCACTAACATCTTTTGGCACCGTTGCCGGAGAGCGGAGGACGAAGATTATCTTCCCTGGGTTGTACGACAAAGCCTACGACCACTACTTGATGGTGAAAAAGAGTTGGTGACAGAGTTGAGTGCATCATTCACCTAGTGGCTCCATTGTTGATCCCACTGGTTTCAAGACGAAGGACTCGACTGCCGATCCATTTGTTGTATCACTCAAAATGGCAAAATTATTGGTAAATCTCGTTTTCCTGGAAATATATAAAATGGATAGGTATGTTGAGAGATTCTACTTATTTTGAGGTTTAAAAGACTAGATTGTTACATTATCTCAAGATGAATGTGATGAAATTGTTTCTTCAGTCTCATCTTTGGATTTGGACAATTGCAAAAATTGTCAATTTTTCTGTTTAGAGTTACAGATCAAGTATCTTCAGTTTTGCTTGAAAGAATATGAAAGTTTGTTGGCTCAAAAAAATTCCCAGATTTCTTCTTGTCATAGTATTACTTTTGAAGATTCTTGTGAACAACAACATGGATATGTGTGAGAAGAGAAAATTGTTGCCTTAAATTATTTTGAAAATAAAGATGCCATTCATGGATATGAAGTAGTATATTCAAGCCCGGTGGGTTAGCTGAAGTGGATGAGTGTCGTTGTTTGCTCAATTGTGGTTTTGGGGTCGAGTCCCTAGCCAGGATCCTATTTAGGGCCTCGCTTGATTTCCCCACCGGGTTAGGTCTGTAATTAGGTCGAACGATTTACCCCGTTTACCATCCATGGAATGTGGGGAAGTACTCGGGGGTTTTCCGTGTTGTATTCGCAGGAAAAAAATATGAAGTAGCAGATTTGGAACTTTTTGACAGTCAAGTTGAGGTTTTTGCTGAATTGTAGGAGAGAGATGTTCAATTTTGATTCTCTTTGGATATGTTATGAAATTCTGCTATAATATTTTTCTAGTTTTCAGATGACCTATGAGATATATGATAGAGATTCTTGATAATGAATTTGTTAGTGTATGTATTTTCTCAGTTATTTTCACAATGCTAAGTTCTTCTACTTTCTGAATGAAAATGTTATCTTCGGAGTTCATTGAGATAATGTATTTGAATCTTTCAATAAGACAAAGGGTTTGTTAAGGCTGCCGTTCTCTCACATGTATCCATTGATCTTCATTTAGTTGCTATGTACTTGACATTCTTAGAGAAGCAAAGAATTTATTGATATTGTGTTTCATTTGCATAGTCTTTTAGAAAGTTTTGTGGTGTTCATTGAAGATTTCAATGAATGCATTCTGCTTAGAATGATCCTGATTGATCATTTTACCATTTTCCTTTGATATTCTTCCTTTAACCCATCATTTTCAACCCCTTTCACTAGAGTTTTGCTCGATTCTCTCTATCTCATTCAATTTCATACATTCAACTGAAGCTTGTTATCAAAATCTAGGAGGATTTCAGTATCATATTTCCTTAGAGCCTAATCCCAAACTTTTGAATCAAATCAATCATATCCCCTGAGAATTAAGATGTGCTAGGCTTTATCCTTTCATTCAGGGCCAACTTCTAGCACTAACATCTTTTGGCATCGTTGTCGGGGAGCGGAGGATGAAGATTAGCTTCCTTGGGTTGTACGACAAAGTCTATGACCAACACTTGATGGTGAAGAAGAGTTGGTGATAGAGTTGAGTGCATCATTCACCTAGTGGCTCCATTGTTAATCCCACTGGTTTTGAGATGAAGGACTCGACTGCCGATCCAATTGTTGTATCACTCAAAATGAGAGAATTATTGGTAAATCTCGTTTTCCTGGAAGAATATATAAAATGGATAGGTACGTTGAGAGATTCTACGTATTTTGAGGATTTAAAAGACTGGATTGTTACGTTGAGAGATTCTACGTATTTTGAGGATTTAAAAGACTAAATGTGATGAAATTTTTTCTTCAGTCTCATCTTTGGATTTGGACAATTGCAAAAACTGTCAATTTTTCTGTTTAGAGTTATAAATCAAGTATCTGCAGTTTGCTTGAAAGAATATGAAAGTTTGTTGGCTCAGAAAAATTCCCAGATTTCTTCTTGTCATAGTTTTACTTTTGAAGATTCTTGTGAAAAACAACATGGAGATGTGTCAGAAGAGGAAATTGCTGCCTTAGATTCTTTTGAAAATAAAGAGGCCATTCATGGATATGAAGTAGCAGATTCAAGCCCGATGGGTTAGCTGAAGTGGATGAGTGTCGTTGTTTGCTCAATTGTGGTTTCGGGGTCGATTCCCTGGCCATGATCCTATTGAGGGCCTCACTTGATTTCCCCACCGGGTTAGGTCGTTAATCAGGCTGAACGATTTACCCCGTTTACCATCCATGAAATGTGGGGAAGTACTCAGGGGTTTTCCGTGTTATATTCCGAGGAAAAAAATATGAAGTAGCAGATTTGGACTTTATGATAGCCAAGTTGAGGTTTTTGCTGAATTGAATGAAGGATTACCTCCATAAATTGTTCCTATTTATGTATCTGAATATTTTCAAGACACGGTAAAGGAGTTCATCAATCGATTGAAGGAGTATTTTTCTCTTTTCAGGATCCAATGGACATCTATATGCAATCGAAATGCAGCAAACAACTTTCTATTCATATTTTTATAGGAGAAACATTCAATAGTTATAGATACAGGCTTTTAAATCTTTCAACTCTTTTTGTTCTACTAGGATTCAGAGATGAAAGAAAGATGTAGTTTGTTAACCAATTCCTTGCATGGTTACACTAAAAAAGTGATTTTAGATGATGAAGAACAATTGATTCAGTTAGTGTAGGAATGTATATAAATAATCTTGTCCTTTAGGAGCATTGGTGTGGAGTACGATTTGTTGAATAGAGACTCCATAACCCAATGGAGAAAAAGAATTGGGTTGCAGGATGATGGAATGGAAGAAGGCACAGGGTCTGCAGTTCTCGATGCCTCGCAGGGAGGGCATTATCTCTAGTTGGAGCCAATTTTAACACATGAAACTACATTTGTGACTACTCTTTATTGTAAGAATGTTGTCGATCTTGCAATCGCCAATTTTTCCAATTTTCTATCCTCACATCATGAATGCTAATTTTGTCATCCTTTAAACATCAATTTCTTCTTCATCTTGATTTTGTTTAAAATAAAGCAATTTATATATTCAAGCTAATATAAAAGGTTTGAGCTCGAAAGAAAGTTATAACCATCGAGCCTCACTTTAAAATCCTCCAAGAGACAAATTTATAATGTAAGTTCAAAGATGAACTAAGTCATAATGCAACAAACGACACCCAACTACCACACTCATCAC
>ML786867.1:239704-260277 GCA_009831015.1 Picea engelmannii | reverse complement strand
TCGTTAAACAGTTGGGATTGTCAACAACACCACACCCGCAGCCATACAACATCTGGTGGCTTCGCCAAGGACGAGATCTCTGTGTCAGCCAACAATGTCGATTGTCATATAGCATCCAACCCTTCAAAGATGAGGTATTATGTGATGTTGTCCCACTGGATGTCTGTGATGTTCTTTTGGGCCAACCATATATGTGGAAGAGCCATGTTGTTTATGCATCTCGACCCCAAAGTGTCATTGTTTCTCTGGGGGGTCATCTCTACAGAATACCAGAGGTAGTTCCAAGTACTGTTCCACCTAATAGGTGCCGCAAGGTAGTATCTCATATTGCAAAATTTAGCTTCGTCACAATCTGTTCAAAAGGACAACATAAGGACACTGAAACCACTACAGCCTCGCCCCAAGCACCTTCTATCAAACAGAAGCAAGTCGACAAGATTGCAAAAAAGCGCAAAGATTCCTTCTGCACATCATCCTCTCATGTAGCCCAACTTGTTGAATGACCTCAGCCTCAACAGGTTCGTGACAAACTTCCACAAACTAAGCAGCGCGACATCTCCAACAAGGCAAGCAGCTCACCAAGATGCAGATTCAACAAACGCTTTTCCCTCTCCCTCGGGAACTCAACACAATAGATACCATTGCTTCCTAAGGAGGGAGGATTTATCCAAGTGGATATCTGTGGCCACCCACCTTTTTTGACTAGCTCAAAACAATTTTCTTTCAATTTTGGCAATTTACTATTTTTAGCAGTTTTTAACTTTCGGGGCCATTTTTAGGGCCCAAATGAAAGGTTTTAGAGATATAGGTTCTCAATGATAGTTTAAGGTAAATTTTATCCCCAAAAATGAATCTCCTCGACAATACCTTTCCAACGAGCTATCACACGCCTAAAACGGAGATCGTATGCAGAAGTTACGACCCCGGAAAGTTGATGTACTCACTTACCCAAACGGGGCCCACATGAATTTTGGCACTTCATCTCCTAGGGTTAGGTTTTTGGATGTCTAGGGTTTTTTTCATTCCTGTTTATTGTAAAAATGCCTTCAAAGCCTCATTGTAGCCATCTTCTTGCGAATGCGAGTAGTTGTCACATTTATTCTCAGAGATAAGCTTCCACCATTCTAGCGAGTATTTCACTTTGGATTTTTATAGTCTCTATGCATTTCTTTCATTAATTGAAATTGTGTGTTACTGTATATCTGTGTTTATGGTTGCATCTCTGATACATTTATGTTATCTTATTGAATATATGCGATATCTCTATGCATTTCTTTATTATATCTTCGCTCGCATTTCATGCCGAAAATAATCCAAATCAGTAGTATCAAAGTAGGCTGCTCTTGATCGTTTTTCAGTGCATGTCCCCGGCGAGGTCCGAGTATAGCAAGTTGGGTCTCGAGCTTGTCTCTCTTGAAGACAATCGCTCTCGCACACCCAAGAAACCCTCAATGGCGGAAGAAAATAAAAATGATGGAGTAGACGATCCTATCAATCTGTTGCTTGAGCAAGCTCTCACGTGACAGAGGGACGAAATGATGGAGAATTTTGCCCACATCCTTCAACGCCTGCCGATAACAATAGGCGCATATTGATCAACTGAACACTTTGGAGGCACCTCGCCTTTCAAGGTATAAGTTAATTTTGATATTCCTGTATTTGAAGGACAGATAGATGCAAAAACCCTAGAAAAATGGTTAACTTTGCTAGAAGGTTATTTCTCTGTTCAAAATTTTTCCGACAAAGAAAAGATCACCTTCACACTCCTTAAAGATCTTCCTCATGTCAAACATTGGTGGGAAACTTACTGGGAGCAAAGTTCCACAGAGGAGTCTGGAATATACGGGGCCGATCCCACTTGGGATTTTTTTGTGGATGCGGTAAATGAACAATATTACCCTGTTGGCAACTATGAGGACCAACACATAAGATGGACTACACTGCAGAAAGAGAAGGGCCAAGCAGTTTCAGAGTTCACCAATACCTTCCATACCTTGCGCACCAAGATGGGTATCAAAGACTCCGAGCGACATTTGGTTCTAAAATACCGTGGGGCTCTACACAGATACATCCAGACTGAAATGGATTTTCTGGACATCTCATCACTTGGTGCTGCTTATCGATATGTTGTTAAAATCGAGCAGAAATTTAAGCACCAGAACAAATAGGAGTTCGGGTCTGCAAATCCTCAACAACCGAATTATGACAAAGACGGCCCTAACAAACAGTCTTCCGAAAACCAGTCAAAGACAAGGGAAAAGAAGGGTCACAGGAAGACAAAGAAGGACATCAGAAAATGGCGCGAGTTCCGCAAAATCCCCTGGAACAACACCAATGAATGTCGCTCAAAACAGTCATTGGTGGCTGAGATCAAAGAGAAAGAGACGAACCCTGATTGAGAATCTGATTCTGAAAGCAATGGTAAAGTACAGATCATTGACGCGGACCCCACTACAGTACAGGTAGTTCCAACTACCCGGGAACTCAACCCAATAGAGACCATTGCTTCCCAAGGAGGGATTATTGATCCAGGTGGATATCGGTGGCCACCCACCTTTTTCGACTGACTCAAAACAATTTTCTGGCAATTTGGGCAATTTACTATTTTTAGCGGTTTTTAACTTCCAGGGCCATTTTGAGGGCCCAAATGAAGGTTTTTCAAGATTGAGGTTCTCAATGATAGCTAATGGCACAATTGAGCCTCCAAAATGAATCTCCTTGACGATACCTTTCCAACGAGCTATCACACGCCTAAAACGAAGATCGTATGCAAAAGTTATGACTTCGGGAAGTTGATGTACTCACTTACCAAAATGGGGCCCACATGACTTTTGGCGCTTCATCTCCTAGGGTTAGGTTTTTGGATGTCTAGGGTTTTTTGAATTCCTGTTTATTGTAAAAATGCCTTCAAATCCTCATTGTAACCATCTTCTAGCGAAAGCGAGTAGCCGTCACATCTCTTCTCAGAGATAAGTTGCCACCATTCTAGCAAGTCTTTCACTCTGTAATTTTACAGTCTCTATACACTTCTTTCATTAATAGAAATCGTGTATTACTATATATCTGTGTTTATGGTTTCATATCTGATACATTTATGTTATCTTATTGAATATATGCGATATCTCTGTGCATTTCTTTATTATATCTCTCCTCACATTTCGTGCCGAAAATAATTTGGATCAGTGGTATCAGAGCAGACTGCTCTTGATCGTTTTTCAGTGCATGTCCCCGACGAGGTCCAAGTATAGGAAGTTGGGTCTCGAGCTTGTCTATATTGAATAAAATGATGGAGCAGACGATTCTATCAATCTGTTGCTTGAGCAAGCTCTCACTCGATAGAGGGACGAAATGATGGAGAATTTTTCCCACATCCTTCAACGCCTGCCGATAACAACAGACACATCTTCATCAAGCAACCGCTTTGGAGGCACCTCACCTTTAAAGGTACAAGTTAATTTTGATATTCCTGTATTTGAAGGACAGATAGATGCAGAAGCCCTAGAAAAATGGTTAACTCTGCTATAAGGTTATTTCTCTGTTCACAATTTTTCCGACAAAGAAAAGATCACCTTCCCACTCCTTAAAGCTCTCCCTCATGTCAAACATTGGTGGAAAACTTACTGGTAGAAAAGTTCCACAGAGGAGTCTGGAATATACAGGGCCGATCCCACTTGGGGATTTTTTTGTGGATGCGGTAAAGGAACATTATTACCTTGTTGGCAACAATGACGATCAATACATGAGATGGACCACACTGCGGTAAGAGAGGGGCCAAGAAGTTCCGGAGTTCACCAATACCTTCCATACCTTGCACACCAAGCTGGGTATCAAAGACTCTGAGCGACATTTGGTTCTAAAATACCGTGGGGCTCTACACAGATACATCCAGACTGAAATGGATTTTCTGGACATCTCATCACTCGGTGATGCTTATTGATATGCTGTTAAAATCGAGCAGAAATTTAAGCACCAGAACAAACGGGAGTTCATGACTGCAAATCTGCAACAATCGAAGTATGACAAAGACGACCCTAACAAACAGTCTCCCGAAAACCAGTCCAAGACATAGGAAAAGAAGGGTCACGGGAAGACAAAGAAGGACACCAGAAAATGGTGTGAGTTCCATAAAAGCCCCTGGCACAAAACCGATGAATGTCTCTCAAAACAGTCATTGGTGGCCGAGATCAAAGACAAAGAGATGAAACCTGATTAAAAATCTGATTCTGAAAACAATGGTAAATGACAGATCATTGACGCGGACCCCACTGCTATTGTCATGACCGCAACAATTCAACCAGAAGAACCAATAGATCCTGAAGAGGGGTAGCGCCTTTTCCATTCACAGATGTGGGTGAAGGGGACCCCGCTGCATTTTATTGTTGATAGTGGAAGCCAAAAGAATCTCATCTGAGAAGAGGTCGTCAAATAGTTGGAATTGTCAACAACACCACACCCGCATCCATACAACATCGGATGGCTTCGCCAAGGACGAGATCTCCGTGTAAGCCAATAATGTCGATTGTCATATGACATCCAACCCTTCAAAGATGAGGTGTTATATGATGTTGTTCCACTAGATGTCTGTGATGTTCTCTTGGGCCAACCATATATGTGGAAGCGCCATGCTGTTTATAAGTCTCGACGCTGTCATTGTTTCTCTGGGGGGTCATCTCTACAGAATACCAAAGGTAGTTCCAACTACTGTTCCACCTAAAAAGTGCCGCAAGGTAGTATCTCATACTGAAAAATTTAGCTTCGTCACAATCTGTTTAAAAGGAGAGCATAAGGACACTGCAACGACTACAACCTCGCCCTAAGCACCTTCTATCAAACAGAAGCAAGTCGACAAGGTTGCAGAAAAATGCAAAGATTCCTTCTGCACATCATCCTCTCATGTAGCCCGACTTATTGAATGGCCTCAGCCTCAACAGGTTCGTGACAAACTTCCACAAACTGAGCAGTGCGACATCTCCAACAAGGTAAGTAGCTCACCAAGATCCAGATTCAGCAAACACTTTTCCCTCTCCTCTGAGAACTCAACGCAATGGAGACCATTGCTTCCTAAGGAGGGAGGATTGTTCCAGGTGGATATTGGTGGCCACCCACCTTTTTCGACTGACTCAAAACAATTTTCTGGCAATTTTGACAATTTACTATTTTTAGCAGTTTTTAACTTTCAGGGCCATTTTGAGGGCCCAAATGAAGGTTTTCAGAGATCGAGATTCTCAATTATAGTATAATGCCCAATCAAACCCCCAAAATGAATCTCCTCGACAATACCTTTCCAATGAGCTATCACACACCTAAAACGGAGGTCGTATGCAAAAGTTACAACCCTAGGAAGTTGATGTACTCACTTACCCAAACGGGGCCCACATGATTTTTGGCGCTTCATCTCCTAGGGTTAGGTTTTTGGATGTCTAGGGTTTTTGGCATTCCTGTTTATTGTAAAAAGGCTTTCAGAGCCTCATTGTAACCATCTTCTTGCGAATGTGAGTAGCCATCACATCTCTTCTCAGACGTAAGCTGCCACCATTCTAGCGAGTCTTTCACTCTGTATTTTTACAGTCTCTGTACACTTCTTTCATTAATAGAAATAATGTATTACTGTATATTTGCGTTTATGGTTGCATATCTAATACATTTATGTTATCTTATTGAATATATGCGATATCTCTGTGCATTTATTTATTATATCTCCGCTCGCATTTCGTGCCGAAAATAATCCAAATCAGTGGTATCAGAGCAGGTTGCTCTTGATCGTTTTTTAGTGCATGTCCCCGACGAGGTCCAAGTATAGAAAGTTGGGTCTCGAGCTTGTCTCTCTTGAAGACAATCGCTCTCGCACAACCAAGAAACCCTCAATGGTGGAAGAAAATAAAAACGACGGAGCAGACGATCCTATCAATCTGTTGCTTGAGCAAGCTCTCACGCGACAGAGGGATGAAATGATGGAGAATTTTGCCCACATCTTTCAACGCCTGCCGATAATAGTAGGCGCATCTTCATCAAGCAACCGCTTTGGAGGAACCTCTCCTTTCAAGGTACAAGTTAATTTTGATATTCCTGTATTTGAAGGACAGATAGATGCAGAAGCCCTAGAAAAATGGTTAACTCTGCTAGAAGGTTATTTCTCTGTTCACAATTTTTCCGACAAAGAAAAGATCACCTTCACACTCCTTAAAGATCTCCCTCATGTCAAACATTGGTGGGAAACTTACTGGGAGCAAAGTTCCACAGAGGAGTCTAGAATATACTGGGCCGATCCCACTTGGGATTTTTTTGTGGATGCAGTAAAAAAATAGCATTACCCTGTTGGCAACTATGAGGACCAGTACATGAGATGGACCACTCTGCGGCAAGAGAGGGGCCAAGAAGTTCCGGAGTTCACCAATACCTTCCATACCTTGCGCACCAAGCTGGGTATCAAAGACTCCGAGCGACATTTGGTTCTAAAATACCGTGGGGCTCTACACATATACATCCAGTCTGAAATGGATTTTTTGGACATCTCATCACTTGGTGCTGCTTATCGATATGCTGTTAAAATCGAGCAAAAATTTAAGCACCAAAACAAACGAGAGTTTGGGTCTGCAAATTCGCAACAATCGAAGTATGACAAAGACGACCCTAACAAACAGTATCCCGAAAACCAGTCCAAGACATAGGTAAAGAAGGGTCACGGGAAGACAAAGAAGGACACTAGAAAATGATGCGAGTTCCACAAAATCCCTTGGCACAACACCGATTGTAACACCCTATTTTCCCCAGTCTGTAAAAATAACTATAGTGGCCAAGAACTATGGAAAACTCAAAGATGTGAATGTTTGATTTGACGGACCTTTGTATAAAAGGTCGATGAATGTAAATTATGTTATGAATATGTGTTGCATGACTGTTGGGAGGGGGATGTGATAAAAGAGACCACGATGACTAATGAGAGGTGGAGGAAGGGACCTGGAATGGTTGCGTTAACTTCCACCGAGCCAGTACCGTACTGGTTTTTACTTGCTCAAAGACCAAAGTAACTCTCTAACCTTGGAATGGATTTTCCGTCAGATTGGTAGGTGGGGAGGCTCCTCAAGAGTTAATGAGGGGATGGGGGTGAACCACCCATCCATAAAAGCTCCCAGACCTGACCATGTACGGGGAAATTCGTGCCACACACAATCTTGCAGAGAAAAGGCAAGAGAGGAGGTGTGGTAAAGGGTAGAAAAAGAGCACGCGTGACAAGGATCGCGGAAGAGAACTGGAGAAACTCTAGAAACACAAGGAGTTCTAAACATAGGAGGAGGAGAGTAACCTTCGTCCTTAACACCCGTTGAGCTGGAAGTAGGAGACAGAATCTCAAAGCATCGTGGTCTAGCTCGGGGGTGGCTAGTGGTAAATCCGTTTGGAGTCACTGAGCCTACAGTTGGGTGGAAACAAGCACCCCTCTCAACAGTTGCATCACGCTTGGTGGAACTAATAAGTGTTTTGTGCCTTGTATTTTGAATTGAATATCATGAATACATGCTCATGTTTATATGCCCATAATGATTTCTGTGTGAAATGATTGCCTGATGTTTTAGACTGGAAATAATGGATGCATGTGTATACTTACATGCCATAGTTGGTTTCTGTACAAATGATTAAGTCTGGGGCATGATTTCACACCACGAGAATCGTCTTGTTTGCTTGATTCTCGTAATATTCTAGGAAGGCTTCTTGAGAGTACTCTTCCCCGGGAATTACCCCATAAACCTTGGAACTGTACCAAACCTTTACCCAGAGACTCGACTAAGATCAGGGACAATTACCCAAGAACCGTTTGAAGGTTCATGCGATCCGGGTCAGGAAACCTTATGCAAGAAAGAGTTGCTCTCTAAGATCTCAGAGTCATGGGAGTTTGAAGCTCCGAGAGGTTGAATTTCGCGATTTAAGCTCATAAAGGATAGCGAGTCCGATTATTGAAAGAGAATACCTCATCGTTTGGTAGACGAATGATCGAAATCCTTTCGAAAATACCCCAGACATGTCAAGACCGATGGATCTAGAGGAGGAGTGCAAGTGTTAACACCTCGACCCTTTTAGTCTTCGCAAGAAGCGATGGGATCCAGGACCGTAGATCTAAGTATTTTTCGGAGCTCTATTGACCGTCGATCTTAACCTTTGCATAAGTGGGAGAGTGGATTTGACAACGTCCTGAAAGTCTCGAAGTATTCAGAACCGTCCATCGACACAGAACACATGGCAGTCGGGTAGCATTTCGTTGACTCGCGACTTCGGGTGATCAAGGGTTGGACTACACAAACTCAAGATTTGCGAAATCGTGACGTGATCGTGGTCATTAGATCCAAGCCACGGGAGAACCGTTGGATCGAAACCTCCGCGTGGTATCGCGTATCAGGGGTTCAAAGGTTGAAAGAACTTCCTTTCGATTGTAGAAGTCACGAAGTGCCAAGCACCGAGCGCTCGTGCGAACACGTGGCACATCCATTAGGTGGGGACCGCGTGGTTGACAGGTGGCGTAACAATAAGCACCCAGAGAAAGGTGGGAGCGGGTGACAGGTGGTGGACACATGTCGCCTGGGAAAGAGTCAACCCATTGTTGACTTATCATGGCTCTGGGTTTCGCAGGATGAAGAAGTTGCACCTTGATTTCTAAGGTCGCGAAACGCCGAGAGTCAAGGTCTTGTGCGACGGGCGACAACGATACAACTCGTAAGCAGAGTACAGTGGAGGAGACAAGTGGTGTGTATGCGTCGCTTGGCAGATTCCATGTAACGTTGACCTCTCGCGTCTCGGGGACTCACAAAAGAGGAGCGCAAGGGCTCAACACTCCAACTAGTGAAGTCGCGAGTTGTGAGTAGTGCTAGTGTTTAGCCTAGCTTACGGTTACATGTAGCAGGCGCTAGTGAGGAGGGAGCCATACCCGTATCACATCATGGGTATCGGCGTTTGGTGAAAGAGGAGTCGAGAGCCTTGACTCCCAACTCGCGAATTGCGAAAGGCGCTTGCGCTAAGGCCAGGTTGTGGTCGCTTGGAGGAGGATAAGGGAAGGGATGGTCTGTGCTAGGCCCCATAAAAATTCGGGGATTCTATCCCTCAAAGGAAAAGACGAAAAAAAATTCTAGGTTGTCATAGTGGGTGTGTGACAAATTGGTATGAGAGCACGGTTACAACACTTGGCCTGCTTGGGCTCATGAATGAGTTGTGCAGAAACTCCATTTGAAGTACTCTTAAAAGGAGTAACCCTCTATCTTAACCCCCTTTATCAAAAGTCAAAGTTAAGAATGAAAATTTGTATTGTGTGTATGCATTTGAAAAATATGAATTATGCGCTTGTTATGAATGAATATAAATATTGACTAACAACAAGTGTTTTTCCTGCACACAAGCGGACGATCAACCATGGGAAACTGCAGATGTATAGAATGGTGACGCACCACGAAGTGGGGGATGGCTCCCATAATAGAGACAAAGAGTCTAACGAAAGGAGAGCAGTAGAGACCCCTCCATATCTAGCTGAGACTATGAGGAGCCTCATGGTTGAACTATAGAGCTGGAAGGCCGACAATGAGAGGTTGATAAAAGAGCAAGAGAAGCAAACAAAAATTAATGCAGTCTTGCTGCAGAGTTTATCCGACATACAAAGACAATTTCAGCATGGACCTAACACCAGTCATGCAGACCGACGACATACAAAGAAAAGTCGAAGTCCACCTGAGATACAGAAACATGGTCTTTTAAGTGGCCACACTCGGAAGAGCACCTCTAGAAAGGTCCACCCCAGAGATAAGGGACAAGCGTCAGACGATTCCTCTGAAAAGGAAACTGGCGACTCAGAGGGATTTTCTAGTTGCAGAATTAGTTCTTATTCTCGAAGAAAACGGAAGAAGCGAAAGCATTCCAAAAGTCATAATCTTGAAGAATTCAAGAAGGCCAAACCACCCTCTTTCGACGGTGAAATAAAGAAGGGGGAGGAAGCGGAGGCTTGGCTGCTTGGACTAAAGAAGTATTTCAGAGTCCATGACTTCTTAGAAAACTTGAAGGCCCGAGTAGCCACTTTCAACTTGAATGGAAAGGCTTCCATTTGGTGGGAAGACCTTAAGAATGTAAAATGGATTCACGAAGAGGACCTATCTTGGGAACGGTTTGAGAAATACTTCAGGAAGAAGTATCTATCGGAAAAGTATTTCGACGAAAAGACTAAAGAATTCTATGAACTCAAGCTGGGGCAATGCACCATAGAGGAATATGTTAGCAGATTCCTCGATTTGCTGAGGTACGTACCCTATATAAAAGTAGAAAAGGCAAAGGTGCAACGATTCATCAGTGGACTACCTAAGGACTATTAGAACAAGATTGAGTTTGACGAGCCAAAGACCCTAGAAGACACTATCTGAAAGGCAAGATATTGTTATGAACCACTTGGGCATCAGACATAACCTCGCGAAGGCTGGAAGCAAAAGAATAGTTCGGGATTCCAGAAAAAGGGGTTTCAATCCCCAAGATTTAAAAACTATAAAAAGGACTCAAGGGTGAGATTCCCAACCCGAAGTGTACACCAACAGAATTTCCCCTCCTGGAGTGGAAATAAACCTTCTGGATCTACCCCAGGAAAGATTGATAACCCAAAGAGAGAACCGTTGAAATGTTGGGGTTGTGGAGAAGAACATCTACTGAGGGACTTCCCACAACGACAACAGAACAGTCGGAGAATTTGCAATGTTCAAGAAGCTACCACCGTCAATGACGTGGCCAGGAGTGTGCTGCAAATTTATGCAGCCTTGGATAATAAACAAGCTGACCACCAAGCTTTAGTGGTGGAGATGGAAGGTATGATCACCAACCATCTAGTGTCTATTCTAATTGACCCTGGTTCAAATCTGAGTTATATAGCTCCTAAGGCTGTTGATAAGTGTAAATTATAGCCACATAAAGACGCCAAGCCATGGTTGGTACAGTTAGCCACTTGCACCAAAAGAAAGGTAGCGGAGGTCATACCAACTTGCCAATTCACTATGGGTGAATTCCCCACACAAGCAACCCTTAACATACTACCCCTAGGATCATATGACCTGTTGATTGGTATGGACTATGGATGCATGTGTATACTTACATGCCATAGTTGGTTTCTATACAAATGATTAAGTCCGGGGCATGATTTCACTCCATCGAGAATCGTCTAGTTTGCTTGATTCTCGTAATATTCTAGGAAGGCTTCTCGAGAGTACTCTTCCTCGAAAATTACCCCATAAACCTTGGAACCGTACTGAACCTTTACCCAAAGACTTGACTAAGATCAGAGACAATTTCCCAAGAACTGTCTGAAGGTTCATGCGATCCGGGTCGGGAAACCTTATGCAAGAAAGAGTAGCTCTAAGATCTCGGAGTCATGGGAGTTTGAAGCTCCGAGAGGTTGAATTTCGTGATTCAAGCTCAGAAAGGATAGCGAGTTCGATTATTGAAAGAGAATACCCCATCATTTGGTAGATGAACGGTCGGAATCCTTTTGGAAATACCCCAGACCTATCAAGACCGATGGATCTAGAGGAGGAGCGCAGGCATTAACACCTCGACCCTTTTAGCCTTCACAAGTAGCAATGGGATCCAGGACCATAGATCCAAGGATCTATCAGAGCTCTATTGACCGTCGATCTTAACCTTTGCATAGGCGGGAGAGTGGATTCGACAACATCCTGAAAGTCCCGAAGTATTCAGAACCGTCCATCGGCACAGGACGCGTGGCAGTTGGGTAGCATTTCGCTGACTCGTGACTTGGGGTGATCAAGGGTAGGACTGCACAAACTCACAATTCGCGAAATCGCAACGTGATTGTGGTCATTGGATCTAAGCCACGGGAGAATCGTTGGATCAGAACCTCCGTATGGTATCGCGTATCGGAGGTTCAAAGGTTGAAAGAACTTCCTTTCGACTGCAGAAGTCGCGAAGTGTTGAGCACCGAGGGCTCGTGCAAACACGTGGCACATCCGTTAGGTGGGGACTGCATGGTTGACAAGTGGCGTAAAAAAAAGTGCCCAGAGAAAGGTGGGAGCAGGTGACAGGTGGTGGAAACATGTCACCTGGGAAAGAGTCAACCCATTGTTGACTTATCATGGCTCGGGGTTTCGCAGGATGAAGAAGTTGCACCTTGATCGCTAAGGTTGCGAAACGTCGAGAGCTGAGGTCTCATGCAATGGGCGACAACGATACAACTCGCAAGTAGAGTACAGTGGAGGAGACAAGTGGTGTGTACACGTTGCTTAGCAGAGTCAATGTAACGTTGACCTCTCACGTCTCGGGGACTCGCAAAGGAGGAGCGTAAGGGCTCAACACTCCAACTAGCGAAGTTGCGAGTAGTGCTAGTGTTTATCCTAGCCTATGGTTACATGTAGCAGGTGCTAGTGAGGAGGGAGCCATACCTATATCGCATCTCGGGTATCGACGTTTGGTGAAAGAGGAGTCGAGAGCCTTGACTCCCAACTCGCGAATTGCGAAAGGCGCTTGTGCTAAGGCCAGGTTGTGGTCGCTTGGAGGAGGATAAGGGAAGGGATGGTTTGCACTAGGTCCCATAGAAATTCGGGGATTTTGTCCCTCGAAGGAAAAGACGAAAAAAAAATTCTAGGTTGTCATAGTGGGTGTGTGACACCGATCAATGTCGCTCAAAACAGTCATTGGTGGCCGAGATCAAAGACAAAGAGATGAACCCTGATTCAGAATCTGATTCTAAAAACAATGCTAAAGGATAGTTCATTGACGTGGACCCCACTGCTATTGTCACGATCATAGTTATTCAACCAGAAGAACCAACAGATCCTGAAGAGGGGGATCACCTTTTCCATTCACAGATGTGGGTGAAGGGGACTCCGCTGCATTTTATTGTTGATAGTGGAAGCCAAAATAACCTCATCTCAGCAGAGATCGTCAAACAATTGGGATTGTCAACAACACCACACCTACAACCATACAACAACGGGTGGCTTCACCAAGGACGAGATCTCCGTGTCAGCCAACAATGTTGATTGTCACACGGCATCCAACCCTTCAAAGATGAGGTATTATGTGATGTTGTCCCACTAGATGTATGTGATGTTCTCTTAGGCCAACCATATATGTGGAAGGGCCATGCTGTTTATGAGTCTCGACCCCGCAGTGTCATTGTTTCTCTAGGGGGTCATCTCTACAGAATAACAGAGGTAGTTCCAACTACTGTTCCACCTAAAAAGTGCCGCAAGGTAGTATCTCATACTACAAAATTTAGCTTCGTCACAATCTGTTCAAAGGGAGAATAGAAGGACACTGCAACCACTACAGCCTCGCCCCAAACACCTTCTATCAAACAGAAGCAAGTCGACAAGGTTGCAGCAAAGCACAAAGATTCCTTCTGCACATCATCCTCTCATGTAGCCCGACTTGTTGAATGGCCTCAGCCTTAACACCTTCGTGACAAACTTCCACAAACTGAGTAGCGCGACGTCTCCAGCAAGGCAAGCAACTCACCAAGATGCAGATTCAGCAAACACTTTTCCCTCTCCCCCTGGACCTCAACGCAATGGAGACCATTGCTTCCTAATGAGGGAGGATTGATCCAGGTGGATATCGAAAGCCACCCACCTTTTCCGACTGGCTCAAAACAGTTTTCTAGCAATTTTGACAATTTACTATTTTTAGCAGTTTTTAACTTCCAGGGCCATTTTGAGGGCCCAAATGAAGGTTTTTCGAGATCGAGGTTCTCAATGATAACCATAAAAACAATTGAACCAAAAAAATGAATCTCCTCGACAATACCTTTCCAACGAGCCATCATACGCCTAAAATGGAGATCGTATGCAAAAGTTACGACCCCGGGAAGTTGATGTACTTAGTTACCCAAACGAGGCCCACATGACTTTTGGTGCTTCATCTCCTAGGGTTAGGTTTTTGGATGTCTAGGGTTTTGGGAATTTCTATTTATTGTAAAAATACCTTCAGATCCTCATTGTAAGCATCTTCTTGCGAATGCGAGTAGCCGTCACATCTCTTCTTAAAGATAAGTTTCCACCATTCTAGCGAGTCTTTCACTCTGTATTTTTACAGTTTCTATACACTTCTTTCATTAATAGAAATCGTGTTTACTGTATATCTGTGTTTATGGTTGAATCTCTGATACATTTATGTTATCTTATTGAATATATGTGATATCTCTGTGCATTTATTTATTATATCTGCACTCGCATTTCGTGCCGAAAATAATCCGGATCAGTGGTATCAGAGCAGGCTGCTCTTGATCGTTTTTCAGTGCATGTCCCCGACGAGGTCCGAGTATAGCAAGTTTGGTCTTGAGCTTGTCTCTCTTGAATACAATCACTCTTGCACACCCAAGAAATACTCAATGCAAGAAGAAAAGAAAAACGACGGAGGATACGATCCTATCAATTTGTTGCTTGAGCAAGCTCTCACGCGACAAAGGGACGAAATGATGGAGAATTTTGCCCACATCCTTCAATGCCTACCGATAATAACAGGCACATCTTCATCAAGCAACCGCTTTGGATGCACCTTGCCTTTCAAGGTACAAGTTAATTTTGATATTCTTGTATTTGAAGGGTAGATAGATGCAAAAGCCTTAGAAAAATGGTTAACTCTGCTAGAAGTTTATTTCTCTGTTCACAATTTTTCCGACAAAGAAAAGATCACCTTTGCACTCCTTAAAGCTCTCCCTCATGTCAAACATTGGTGGAAAACTTACTGGGAGAAAAGTTTCACATAGGAGTTTGGAATATACGGGGCCGATCCCACTTGGGATTTTTTTGTGGATGCGGTAAAGGAACAGTATTGCCCTGTTGGCAACTATGAGGACTAGTATATGAGATGGACCATACTGCGGCAAGAGAGGGGCCAAGCAGTTCCGGATTACACCAATACCTTCCAAACCTTACGCACCAAGATGGGTATCAAAGACTCTAAGCGACATTTGGTTCTAAAATACCGTGGGGCTCTACACAGATACATCCAGACTGAAATGGATTTTCTGAACATCTCATCACTCGGTGTTGCTTATCAATATGCTGTTAAAATCGAGGAAAAATTTAAGCAACAGAACAAACGGGAGTTTGGGTCTGCAAATCCGCAACAACCGAAGTATTACAAAGATGACCATAACAAACAGTTTCCCGAAAACCATTCCAAGAAACAGGAAAAGAAGGGTCACGGGAAGACAAAGAAGGACACCGAAAAATGGTGCGAGTTCCACAAAAGCCCCTAGCACAAAACTGATGAATGTCGCTCAAAATAGTCATTGGTGGTCGAGATCAAAGACAAAGAGACGAACCCTAATTCAGAATCTGATTATGAAAACAATGGAAAAGGAAAGATCATTGACATGGACCTCACTGCTATTGTCGCGACCGCAACAATTTAACCAGAAGAACCAACAGATCCTGAAGAGGGGGAGCACCTTTTCCATTCACAGATGTGGGTGAAGGGTACCCCGCTGCATTTTATTGTTGATAGTGGAAGCCAGAAGAACCTCATCTCAGCAGAGGTCGTCAAACAATTGGGGTTGTCAACAACACCACACCCACAGCCATACAACATCGGGTGGCTTCATCAAGGATGAGATCTCCGTGTCAGCCAACAATATTGATTGTCATACGACATCCAACCCTTCAAAGATGCAGTATTATGTGATGTTGTCCTAGTGGATGTCTGTGATGTTCTCTTGGGCCAACCATATATGTGGAAGTGCCATGTTGTTTATGAGTCTCGACCCCGAAGTATCATTGTTTCTCTGGGGGGTCATCTCTACAGAATACCAGAGGCAGTTCCAACTACTGTTCCACCTAAAAAATGCCTCAAGGTAGTATCTTGTACTGCAAAATTAGCTTCGTCACAATCTGTTCAAAAGGAGAACAGAAGGACACTGCAACCATTACAGCCTCACCCCGAGCACCTTCTATCAAACAGAAGCAAGTCGACAAGGTTGTAGTAAAGCGCAAAGATTCCTTCTGCACATCGTCCTCTCATGTAGCCCGACTTGTTGAATGGCCTCAGCCTCAACAGGTTCGTGACAAACTTCCACAAACTGAGCAATGCGACGTCTCCAACAAGTCAAGTAGCTCACCAAGATGCAGATTTAGCAAACGCTCTTCCCTCTCTCCTGGGAACTCAACGCAATGGAGACCATTGATTCCTAAAGAGGGAGGATCGATCCAGGTGGATATGGATGGCCACCCATCTTTTCAGACTGGCTCAAAATAGTTTTCTGACAATTTTGACATTTTACTATTTTTAACAGTTTTTAACTTTCGGGGCCATTTTGAGGGCCCAAAAGAAGGTTTTTCGAGATCAAGGTTATTTCTTTGTTCACAATTTTTTCGACAAAGAAAAGATCACCTTCACACTCCTTAAAGCTCTCCCTCATGTCAAACATTGGTGGGAAACTTACTAGGAGCAAAGTTCCACAGAGGAGTCTGGAATATACAGGGCCGATCCCACTTGGGATTTGTTTGTGGATGCGGTAAATGAACAATATTACTTTGTTGGCAACTATGAGGACCAATACATGAGATGGACCACACTGTGGCAAGGGAGGGGCCAAGCAGTTCCAGAGTTCACCAATACCTTCCATACCTTGCACACCAAGCTGGGTATCAAATACTCCGAGCAACATTTGGTTCTAAAATACTGTGGGGCTCTACACAGATACATCCAGACTGAAATGGATATTCTCGACATCTTATCACTCGGTGTTTCTTATCGATATGATGTTAAAATCGAGCAGAAATTTAAGCACCAGAACAAACGGGAGTTCAGGTCTGCAAATCCACAACAACCGAAGTATGACAAAGACAGCCCTAACAAACAGTCTCCTGAAAACTTTTCCAAGACACAATAGAAGAAGGGCCATGGGAAGACAAAGAAAGACACCGAAAAATGGTGCGAGTTCCACAAAAGCCCCTGGCACAACACTGATTAATGTCACTCAAAGAAGACATTGGTGACCGATATCGAAGACAAAGAGATGAACCCTGATTCAGAATCTGATTCTGAAAAAAATGGTAAAGGACAGATCATTTGACGTGGACCCCACTGCTATTGTCGCGACTGCAGCAATTCAACCAGAAGAACCAATAGATCCTGAAGAGAGGGAGCACCTTTTCCATTCACAGATGTGGGTGAAGGTGACCTCGCTGCATTTTATTGTTGATAGTGGAAGCTAGAAGAACCTCATCTCAGTAGAGGTCGTCAAACAGTTGGGATTGTCAACAACACCACACCCGCAACGATACAACATCGGGTGGCTTCGCCAAGGATGAGATCTCCGTGTCAGCCAACAATGTCGATTGTCATACGCCATCCAACCCTTCAAAGATGAGGTATTATGTGATGTTGTCCCACTAAAGTTATATGATGTTCTCTTGGGCCAACCATATATGTGGAAGCGTCATGCTGTTTATGAGTCTCGACCCCGCAGTGTCATTGTTTCTCTGGGGGGTCATCTTTACAGAATACCAGAGGTAGTTCCAACTACTGTTCCACCTAAAAAGTGTTGCAAGGTAGTATCTCATACTGCAAAATTTAGCTTCGTAACAATCTGTTCAAACGGAGAACAAAAGGACTCTGCAACAACTACAACCTCGCCCCAAGCACCTTCTATCAAACAAAAGCAAGTCAATAAGGTTGCAGCAAAGCGTAAAGATTCCTTCTGCACATCATCCTCTCATGTAGCCCGACTTTTTGAACGGCCTAAGCCTCAACAGGTTCGTGACAAACTTCCACAAACTGAGCAACGCGATGTCTCCAGCAAGGCAAGCAGGTCACCAAGATGTAGATTCAACAAACGCTTTTCCCTATCCCCCGGGAACTCAATGCAATGGAGACCATTGTTTCCTAAGGAGGGACGATTGATCCAGGTGGATATCGGTGGCCACCCACCTTTTTCGACTGGCTCAAAACAATTTTCTGGAAATTTTGGCAATTTACTATTTTTAGCAGTTTTTAACTTTCGAGGCCATTTTGAGGGCTCAAATGAAGGTTTTTCGAGATAAAGGATCTCAATGATGACCTATGGTACTATTGATCTCCCAAAATGAATCTCCTCAACAATACCTTTCTAACGAGCTATCACACGCCTAAAACGAAGATCGTATACAAAAGTTACGACCCTGGGAAGTTGATGTACTCACTTACCCAAACGGGGCCCACATGACTTTTAGCACTTCATCTCCTAGGGTTAGGTTTTTAGATGTCTAGGGTTTTTGACATTCCTGTTTATTGTAAAAAGGTCTTTAGAGCCTCATTGTAACCATCTTCTTGCGAATGCGAGTAACCGTCACATCTCTTCTCAGAGATAAGCTGCCACCATTCTAGCGAGTCTTTTACTCTATATTTTTACAGTCTCTGTACATTTCTTTCATTAATAGAAATCATGTATTACTTTATATCTGTGTTTATGGTTGCATCTTTGATACATTTATGTTATTTTATTGAATATATCCGATATCTGTGTGCATTTATTTATTATCTCTCTGCTCGCATTTCGTGTCGAAAATAATCTGGATTAGTGGTATCAGAGTAGGTTGCTCTTGATCGTTTTTTAGTGCATGTCCCCGACGAGGTCCGAGTATAGCAAGTTGGGTCTCGAGATTGTCTCTCTTCAAGACAATCTCTCTCGCACACCCAAGAAACCCTCAATGGCGGAAGAAAAGAAAAATGACGGAGCAGACGATCCTATCAATCTGTTGCTAGAGCAAGCTTTCACGCGAGAGAGGGATGAAATGATGGAGAATTTTGCCCACATGCTTCAATGCCTGTCGATAACAGCAGGCGCACATTCATCAAGCGACCACTTTGGAGGCACCTCACCTTTCAAGGTAAAAGTTAATTTTGATATTCCTATATTTGAAGAATAGATATATGTAGAAGCCCTAGAAAAATGGTTTACTCTGCTAGAAGGTTATTTCTCTGTTCACAATTTTTTCGACAAAGAAAAGATCACCTTCGCACTCCTTAAAGCTCTCCCTCATGTCAAACATTGGTGGGAAAATTACTGGGAGCAAAGTTCCACAGAGGAGTCTGGAATATACGAGGCCAATCCCACTTGGGATGTTTTTGTGGATGCGGTAAAGCAACAGTATTAGCCTATTGGCAACTACGAGGACCAGTACATGAGATAGACCACACTGCGGCAAGAGAGGGGCCAAGCAGTTCCGGAGTTCACCAATACCTTCCATACCTTGCACACCAAGCTGGGTATTAAAGACTCCGAGCGACATTTGGTTCTAAAATACCGTGGGGCTCTACATAGATACATCCAGACTGAAATGGATTTTTTGGACATTGCATCACTCGGTGCTGCTTGTCGATATGACATTAAAATTGAGTAGAAACTTAAGCACCAGAACAAATGGGAGTTCAGGTCTGCAAATCCGCAACAACCGAAGTATGACAAAGACGACCCTAACAAACAGTCTCCCAAAAACCAGTCCAAGACATAAGAAAAGAAGGGTCACGGGAAGACAAAGGACACTGAAAAATGGTGCGAGTTCTAAAAATCCCTTGGCACAACACCGATGAATGTCACTCAAAACAGTCATTGGTGGCCGAGATCAAAGACAAAGAGACGAACCCTGATTCATAATATGATTCTGAAAACAATGGTAAAGGACAGATCATTGACGCGGACCCCACTACTATTTTCGCGACCGCAACAATTCAACCAGAAGAACCAACAGATCCTGAAGAGGGGGAGTGCCTTTTCCATTCACATATGTGGGTGAAGGGGACCTCGCTGCATTTTATTGTTGATAGTGGAAGCAAGAAGAACCTCATCTTAGCATAGGTCGTCAAAAAGTTGGGATTGTCAACAACAACACACCCGCAACATACAACATCGAGTGGGTTTGCCAAGGACAAGATCTCCGTGTCAGCCAACAATGCCGATTGTCATACGGCATACAACCCTTCAAAGATGAGGTACTATGTGATGTTGTCACATTGGATGTCTGTGATGTTCTCTTGGGCCAACCATATATGTGGAAGCACCATGCTGTTTATGAGTCTCGACCCCACAGTGTCATTGTTTATCTGGGGGGTCATCTCTACAGAATACCAAAGGTAGTTCCAACTACTGTTCCACCTAAAAAGTGCCGCAAGGTAGTATCTCATACTACAAAATTTAGCTTCGTCACAATCTGTTCAAAAGGAGAATAGAAGGACACTGCAACCACTACAGCCTCACCCCAAGCACCTTCTATCAAACAGAAGCAAGTCGACAAGGTTGTAACAAAGCACAAAGATTCCTTCTACACATCGTCCTCTCATGTAGCCCGACTTGTTTAACGGCCTCAGCCTCAACAGGTTCATGACAAACTTCCACAAACTGAGCAACGCGACGTCTTCAACAAGGCAAGCAACTCACCAAGATGAAGATTCAACAAATGCTTTTCCCTCTCCCCTGGGAATTCAATGCAATGGAGACCATTGCTTCATAAGGAGGGAGGATTGATCTAGGTGGATATCGGTGGCAGAGCAGAGGCGATGCTTCAACTCCCCAAATGCCTTCTGTTGAGATTCAGACCAAAAGAATTTTTCTTTAGCTCCTCCCT